>ML977144.1:617546-727970 GCA_010015705.1 Aulographum hederae CBS 113979 | reverse complement strand
CTGGCCCAATTCAGGGTAGCACTAGAGATTGAGGAGGAGGAGATGGAGGGGTGGAAGCCGTTCCAATCCCTTGAGGAGGTGTGCTAGGAAGACGCTGTCGTATAATGGCAGCACAGTCCCGAGCAGAAGAGGCCGTAGAGCCGCAAAGAACGGAACCGAGGGCGGTTGAAAGAGAAGGTGGGATTTTACTAGAAAGGGGGTCTAATCCCCTAACTAGGTTTTACCCACGGCATCTGAGTGTATTTAGTGTTCATAGACCCATTGGGACCCAGGTAGCACTATAAATTGATTTTATATATAACTTGCTGATAGACAAGAGGAAAAATTCTGAAAGCAAAGACAATTGAGGTCTCTGGAGGAGAGGAAGAGAGAGATTGAGGTCGAGGTTTAGAGGGGCAGGCAGGCAAGGGGAGGTCTGAGGCCGGTCGGGTCGGAAATGATATTTATCCGATCAATGTCACGAGATCATTGATCGCATATAAGTCACGTGCATTTCTCAGACAGGGCGATGATGTGTTAGCATTGTGCATATTGAGGTTTATCGAAGCGCTCCGCTGGCGTTTTGCTAGGCATGGGAGCTGCTATCCTAAGAGCTAAAAGCAGGTCCCAATTTTGAAACGCCATTCATGACATGATAAACCCCTGAGTCCTTTCCAACGCTTAAGGGGAAGATTGAACAAAGAGAAGATGATAATCTATTTGGACGTATAAACCCAAACGCCTGCAACGCCAAAATCCCAGAGTAGCCAGACCGGCGGATATCTCACGATCATATCGACATGAAATTTGGAAGTAAAAGTTCGCAAGATGTATATTTGTTGCATCATTCCAATTCATCGACGAACGGTAGAAGTAAGATGCACAATAACGGACAGCACTTGAAAGAAATCGTGACAGGCAGACTCATTTGTAGAGACAGGGTATAAGTATTATCAATGGGAAAAACAAGGATAATGGGAGGGGTGCCAAGAACCGAAAAGCCAGACGGCCGCACCGAGGGGGTAGATAAAGTGACAATGTGCTAGACTCGAAGCGGTGCACCTCCAATGTAAATTTGTCCGGACGAAGGGGAAAAAGGGATATCCAGGCGCCGGATAGGAAGTTTCTCCTGGCGGGATGGGACGAAATGAAAGGGCGACGCGGCAGTCTTTAACCTGCAGAGGCAGTACGCCTCTGCAGATGAGTCTCAACTAATAAAGCAAGGTATGGATGGTCCGAAGCTCTTCCTCCAATATCCACTCTGCTCTGGTCAGGTACGCCTGCACAGATCACCGCTTCTTCCAAGGAAGACGCAACATGTTCGAAACAAACTCTGCAGTCTTCATTCTACAGTGGCCAGTCCGCCTCAGTATACAGAAGACATGGCTTGGTGCTTTTCAACATCTCAAGTCAGTGATGTACGGACTGTTTGAAGCTCAGTCAGCACGATGAGACCGACGACCATTTCGAGGGTAGCAACTTGAAGAATGTACGACGAGTCGCAGCGAGCGACTACCATCGCGGCCGCAGAGAGGAAGATTATGGCCGAGAGGCAGAGGAAGAGGATCATTCGCTTGATCGGAACGTGTGTCACGATGTGGGAGTTGATTGAGAGGCCAGCGATACAGCCGACGGCAGAAACTGCGAGGAAAAGGGAGACGAGAAGGCATTTGCGCAGAGTAGATAAGGGCTGAGCATCGGCAGGAATACCATGAGGGGTTACCTCTCGATAATATCCTTGAGGAGCTTCTGCTTGGTTGCGTCAGCGACAATGTTGATATTTTACGACAGCACCAAGGAACCGGGCTTGCTGATCCAGCCAGGGTAAGTGAGAGGGAAACTCACGATGATCCTCGTCACCAGCCTTTCGCGTGCCGTACAGGTTTCTCGGCCTCTGGGCAGACTCAATCCCGCGAGAGTCTTTGATGATCACATTCTCCTCTCTCCGACGACGTCGCCGAGGCAGTATGCGGACTGGGTCAGAGAACGCTGTGCCCGCGCCAGCGAGCTCGTCTGTGCTGTAATGGTAACGATCGCTCTCCGAGCCGGAGCCATCAGTGGCATTAGCTGACGAAACAGCTGGATAATCCTCTGTCTGTTTGTTGAAGGACGAGGGTTCGCCGGTGTTGAACGAGGATGTCGGACCAGTACTCGACAGCGGCTTCGAAGTTTGTGCTGACCCGGTGGAGGGGTTTGCGTAGCTGCTGGGGATGCTTGCGAAAGGGAAGGAGGTCAATGAGGACAGGTCGGGGAGGGTGCTTGGGTCGGAAGGCTTGCGAAGAGCTTCAGTGGCCGGATCCTGGTCACGCTCGACGATGGGACGACGGTGTAGCTCCTCCTGCGAGGAGGGAGAGGGGCTATCGCTCAGAGCTTCGAGGCGGTCAGCCATCCGCCTAGTTTGACTGGCTCCAAAGATGAGGTAGATGTAGTACTTACCGAGCCGTTCGATGTCCTCGTCGTTTGTGGAGAGGGTTGGACTCATTGGGGGGGTGGGCATGATGGAGGTGACCTGGAGGCTGCGGTTCAAGACAGCTTATAGCTTGTGCGAAGATGATCGGTGCTATTGGATCAGCGTGCCGACGTGTGAACTGTGATGAGAGCTGAGGGCTGCCAATGTATGCGAAAGCAAGAAAGGAGGAAGACTCGGTCAGAATTTAAGAACAACGGCGAGGGGCAGAACCCCCTTGGCAAGTTAAGCAGCATCCCTGGACATGGTTAACCGTAGTGACGCTAGCAGCCTCCATCGTAGCTGCGGTTGGAGCGGTGGATTTCCGACAGAGACATTTAAGGGCGCAGTTGACGCGACAGCTGGAAGAATGTTGCAAAAAGCCACGAGTAGTACAGTTTGGCAGGAAGCTTGCAGTTCCAGGCGGACTTATAGATCTCTCCCCACGCATTGCGTGACGGAAGCCTCAAAGCTGGAAGCTTAACGCGGGGGATCAGGGCAATCCACTACTGCCGAAGATAAGCGCTGGCGTGGAGCAAGGCTGCTGTGGCTACCTCAATACGGCTAGCCTTTTGAACAAGCAAACAAGACATTGATGCGAAACAGCTCTGCCAGATCCGCTCCGCAACAGTGAATCCTGTAAGACTCCTGCGAAATGGAATTGACTTACGAGACTCTATGCTCGATGCTCTTATTCGCAATGTAGGCACTTTGGGAGTTGTCTGGTTCGAAAGGAGTATCACCGATACGGCGATACCAGCGTCGGATCCTCCAACAGAAAGTATATTAGCTGACGAATGCTGGCGACATATCCAGGCGACATTTCCAGGCTCGAACTCCATCCTTGGGCCCGCAGATCATATATCGAGAAATGGACACCAACGGGTCCAGCTTCGTGCAGTCAGAGAACATTTTGATACGTCCCACCAGCAAAGGATGAGCCTGTGGGAGTACAGCGCCGGGGTTTGAAAGACGAAAAGGACAAACTAGGTGGAGATGATATGGAGAACAGTTCTCCAGAAAAAGCCAAATAGGTGGATGCTGCAGTGGAATGACCTCAAGAGCTGTGGTACCATCGCTTTCCACGTTTCACGTAGGACTAGTGACGTGAGATGCATCATGCTGCAAATATTCCCTGCAAAAAAGAAGATATCTCCCACCTTCGAGAGACGCGATTTTGATTGGAATGACGAGAGGAAAAGACAAGGGATGAAGAAGGAGGAAGACTCGCGGGAAAGACTAAACTCGAGACCAAACAAGAGTTTCAGGAATATTTTTGGACAGGGCGATCGAGGGGACGCGGTCCAGTATTGCCTGTCAGAAGACCACTTATAGAGAGACACCGCCGCCTTCAAGGAGAGCCTATCGAGGCCATTGCTGCTCCCCAGGATCGAGGACGTCAATGTCACAACACCGACAGAAAGAACAGCACCGCAGAGTACGGCTAGCAGCTACAGCGATGGAAGTAACAAGGCCAGGATGATGGCAAAGGATGTGGATGGAGTGAGGTTGATATAAGGCCCGAAAGAGATGCTGGGTTTGAGTCATGGGCTCCTTAACAAGCACGTGCCCCTGATACCTCCTTGACTTGGGTCGCGTCGGTAGTATCGATTACTCTTCTATTGCGGATAGAATTGTGCACCAACGGGGAAGATAATGGAATTTCTGGTTGGGATAGAGATGAAGTTGTAAGAGACTGGTCGATTTTCGTTCTTTTCCCCTTGCCACGTCATTCGCTTCCCCCAACCACGGGAGCTAACCCCAGCTTGCTCATATATTCAGTCAAACACATTTCTTTACTTGTAGAACTTCTTTTTCGGGTTACGATAAACTACAAACAGACTCAAATTTTCTTACAGTACGGAGAACCGAAGGCCTCTAACACAGTGATAGGAGAGTGAATCCGCCGCCGTCCTCTCCAACAGCACGATCGATTACAATACACAATTGAAAACCAAGTATGTCCAAATTTCAAAGACTTCAATACCGTAAAGATCCCCAGGTTTATCAATTTATGGTGCAAATATCAGCGCTAGCCTCCATCCTTACGGTACCGTATTCCTTTTGTCTCCCTCCGACATTTTATTCTTCAATCTGCTCTTTTCAGGATCCACCACCACTGCCATGGGTCACCCGTGACCCTCTCAACAGTGACCAGTCCGTTTTTTTCAACCGCCGACTCCCACTCTCGCAAGCGTGTCAATTTCATTTTCCACTCAAGAGCCTGGCTTCGAATAACGACCCCTTCTGCGTTCTCAACCTGCAACAGAAAGCTGTCCGTCCTCACACTTCCATCCCACACCCCTTTGATGGGATACCTCACGTACTCCTCACCAGGTCTATCCTCGGATGGAAGTCTTGCAATGTGGCTAATTCCTTCTTGCTCATCCTCCTGGGTCGACTCGTCAGCCTCTGTGAGAAGGACTCTGAGATGGCTTATCGCAGCTCTGCCTGTTCCTTTCTTCAAGACTTGTCTCAGTTGATTGAGGAATCCGTCGACTTCTCCCGGTTTCGACAAGTGGCAGATACTCCCAACGGCGAAAGTGGCCAGGTCGATGGTGCTTGGCTCGATGTCCTTCCCGACCAGCTGTGTGGCACATCCAAGGACGAAGCTCGTGGATATGCTTGCTTGAGAGACTAGACGAGCATGTTCCACGCATTTTCGAACTCTGTCATAGGCACGCCCCATCATCGCTTTGGAAGGCTCCAAAGCAATGATTCGGAAATGCAGTTCCTCTTCGTCCAGATATCTCCCCTCACCCCCCTCACCCCACCAGTGCTCGACAAGCTCCACCAGGACTCTTCCACTTCCAGACCCAACGTCGAGGATATTGATTGGAATCGACCCATCTTTTGCAGCACACTCTTCGCGATCGGAGACCTCGTCAATGACCCCATGCAACAGTCCAGCAATAAGAGGAACCTCACTCGAAATATCCCCCCGAAACAGCGCCTCGACCCAAAGATCGTAGAACTCGGGCCAGTCCGGGCAATGATACGCATCTCGATAAACCGGCACCTCGCCGATTGGCTCGTCCATTCTGCCGCCGTCCGTTCGAAAAGGGTGGTGATGCGAGCGGCCGAAAGCGTTCGTGATCGCCGCGAGGAAGTTGGCGGTCGGCGGCGCTGTAGGGAGGGGAGAGGTTGGATGATGACAACGACTGTGACTGTGTGATCGAAAAGGTCGCGATGCAGCTTTGAACAGCCCTTTTACCCCTCAAAGATACCGGAGATTTACGATCCTTTCAGTGCATGGGGCTATTCTTGTCGTTCTAAGCGAGGAGGATTTCTTCCATGCTCTGGTGCCAAGTTTCCTGGGTTTGTGCAGCGGCTGGGTTCATTCGGCGATGGACTTCGCCTTGCTATTGAGCGAATTGATGAAAGTAAAACGCGATGTTTTTATTCGGAAATTAGCAACGGATCTCTCAAAAAGAGCAATCCATTGACAGAGAAGTATTTTGCCCGTCGTAAGTAGTTTCATACTCGCATTTAATGCTAATGGTCAATCCCGAGGGTCGATCTCACACACAAAGTGAGAATTCTGAAACTTTCCCAGCATGTAGATGTACCTGAGGTACATTCAGGAGATGGACGACAGATCGGAAGACTCTCCCGGTCCCGTAACCAATCGATATCAACAGCGTCTTAATGTGGTCTTATGTCGTGTTGTCTAGACGTTGGTGCTCTCGTCTCATAACCTAAATTCCCTTCTATAAATGTAATACTCTACAGATGCTATATTGCGGAACCTTTCCTGAAACTCGAAGACATTGGATGGCAAAGTAGAGCGATTATTCAACATCCAACACATGAGATCTGGAGCTGGGCGGTCGAGACGAGATCTGAAAGCTCTATTCAATGTACCATGTAGCATGAGAGGGACGAATAGAAAAACACGGATCACTGTGATGTGTGCAAAAACGGATTGAAAAAAGGGTATCAAAACATTCATACCTGGGCGTGTACCGACTATCACTGCCGTATCCTCCTCGTTTGGTCGCTCCTCGTCACACCCCTAACTTCGAGAAGCCACCTTCAGGCGGCTGCAGCCAATTCCTTTCATCATAATTATACTCTCCATCAATAACATGAAACGTATAGATAAACCTGCTCTTCGGGCTTGTGTTCCTCTCACTCTTGTGCAACAAGTTCCCATGTATCAGCACCAATGTCCCGGCCTTTACTTCACCAATAGTATACTCCTCCTCCTCTTCCCCCTTCATCTCCTCCTCCGTCTCTAACCCCTCAGGATACTTCGCTCCCGTCGTCCCAATAAACCCCGTCCCAGCACCATCTTCACTCCTCACGAACCTCTCCTTTACCGGCGTCCGTCTATGACTCCCAGCCGCAAAACTCAAACACCCATTTTGCACCGTCGCATCCTCAAGCGCATACCAAAACCCGACCGCACTCGGCGGATCCGTATACAAAAACGTGCTATCCTGATGCGGCCGCACCCTCGCCCCAATCTCCGGCTGCTTGCAAATAACCATACTCTGCAGCACCTCCGGCTTCTTGAACCCCAACTGCCGCGCAATCTCCGCGTTTTGCGCAGACATGCTTATCTTCTTGAAGCCGGGCGATAGCTCGTGTAGGTAGTGGCCGATTTTGTTTATGGCTTTTTCTTTGGGTTTGAGGAGGGCGCCCGTGGAGGTGTCGAAGGCGTCTTCTTCGAAGAAGAAACGGATTTTGTCGCCTGAGGTGAGGAAGTAGTCGTCGCCGACGTGGGCGGTGCCGCTGTCGCCCGTGGTGAATTTGGTCATGGGGTGGGAGGTGAGAGAGAAGGTGTCGAGCATGGTGTGGGTTTCGGAGAGGAGTTTGGAGACGGTAGAGGAATCGAGGGCGTCAGGGATGAGGAGGTAGCCGTTCTTGTGCCAGAAGGAGAGTTGCTCGGAGGAGAGGCCGGAGGGCGCGTTTGGGGGAGGGGAGGTGCGCGAAGGTGCCATTGTGGATGCTATTGGAAGTTCTTTGGATAGGTCTGCGTTTTGCTATAGGTATAGGGGGTATGAAGTAAGCACTTCTCGAGGTGGTTGAAGCAGTGCACCCCCGCAAACTAGCATGTCACATGACATCATTCTAGCTATCCCAAAAGGGCAATTTCTCGACGCGCGAATGCAAACGCGAATGCTGCTCGATTTTAGTAAACTTTTGCATCGACTCCAACGCCATCAATATCGGTTTTCAGATCTTCGAAATTGCGCCACTGGCTCGTCTTGTGACGGGCTTTTCAACACATATTTCGTATTTTAATTGCGACTTCTGAAGCCACTGCTAGAGCTCCGCAAAGTTGGGACCAAATGATCCATTCCAAGCTGATATTGCTATCTCCGCAATCCCCGACGCAAATCCAAAGCTTCCCCCAGACTTCCCCACAAACCTCCTTCATCCACCCTCCCATTGCGCATCTAATTCCGCTCGCCCATCCCCAAAAATGTCCTCCACACAAGACCCAGGCCACCTCCAGCCACCCGCACCACCAGCGCCCTCACCAATCCGCTACATCCTCGGCTTCCTCATCGTCGGCATGGCATGGGGTCTCACAACACCCTTCATGCGCAAAGCAGCCATCTCCTACAGCCCCCCGGAGCGGAATATAACTGGGTCGTGGGTAAAGATGAAGATAGTGGGGGTGTGCTGGGCGGTGGTGGATCTGCTGCGGAGGCCGGCTTATGCGGTGCCGCTGGTGTTGAATCTGACGGGAAGTGTGTGGTTCTTTCTGTTGGTTGGGAAGGCTGGTAAGTTTTACTTGGGTTGGAAACAACTGGTGTGGAGAAGGCTAATAAAGAGGCAGAGTTGAGCTTGACGGTGCCCATTACGAATTCTCTGGCGTTTCTGTTTACGGTGTTGGGAGAGTGGTATGTGGACAGGAAAGCCATATCGAGAGGTAAGAATACATGACGACTGCTATAACTAAGACATAAGATCTCTGACCTCTACGCAGATACGTGGATAGGCATGATTCTGGTGCTGACGGGCATAGCATTATGTGTCCAGTCAAAGCTTTGATAGATTTTGTAGGCAACTTATACCCAGACTTGTACACTATCTTCTATGTACCCATTAGTCTCTTCGCCCTAAAATGTCGTGACTGCTTCCATGTTTGGGACACATCAGTCCAGTCTCTGTCTATTTCTACTGTTTCATCGCTTCCTCGGCCTGTTTCTTCGTGTCCGGCGCCTCGTCCGATTTGTCAATCTGCCCTACGAAACCCTTTTCCAGGATTCCGATCAGATCATCCAGCCTGAAGCATGGGTCAGCTCAGGTAATCCGTTCATTGGAAGTGGTCTGCTGTGACCATGGGCAAACCAACTCGAGAGAAATCGCTTACTGATTTATGCAGAGGTCTGTATGTTCATGCTCTGCCAGCTCCTTATTGACTTCGTTTACAAGCAGCACTGTCGCAGCACCAGCCTTATATCCGGCCGTCATGTCATCAATGCTGTCGCCAACCATGATCAAAGAGTCGCCACGGTCTGACAGGCCCCATGATTTAGCAATGTGAAGAATGCCCGCCGGATCTGGCTTGGGTGGGCGAAAGTCGCGCGTTACTATTGGGCCAAATTTGTGGGCTGGGAGGAAGGTCGTAAGGAGATGCGTGACTGGTGCACTGGGAGGAATCAGCACATAGCATTCATAAGAGTTTCTTCCTCCATATGTAAACATGCAGGGGAGAATATGAGGAAAACGTACTCGAAATTCCGTGTACATATTCCTTTCTGCACACCACGCGAGTCCAGATAATCCATCAGCTTCAGTAAACCCGCCTGTGGTTTCTGTACACTCATGGCGCGACGCTCGATTGCACGAATATCTTCTTGGGCTTTCTCCTGCTCATTGGGCGGGAGAGAGTAGATGTGATCAAGGATGTCTGTTGGTTTTTCGATTCCAAGAGCCGCTCTTTGGAAAAAAATGAATCAGCATGATGTTGCTTTGGGGCCAAGATGAGCGATTATAAGGGCGGTGGGATGACATTGCAGAGCCAAGCTGCCATTCCCATCCAGCTGAACAGACTTGAAACTCTACATGAAAAAATACCCGTTGCCGATATCTTGCAATGCGAATGCCTGAATGAGATATGGCAGCTTAATGTCCACTGGTTCACTTACCTCATTTCCCCGAACATGTAATTTTGGGGTTGGCCTTTATCCACATGATAAGTAAAATTCGACTTGCACAACACATGACGATCAGAAATATGTTTAAGCGTTGTATACTGGCCCCACGGAAAGCAGAACGGTATGAAGAGATATTCATGGTGAAGAAACTCAACCTTGACATGAGAACGATATGATCAAGAAGTAATACTGACATAAAGTTCCATCAACATCGAAAACGATCCCGTTTAACCTCGGGGCGTCACCGTTCTGCTCTCCGTCCCCCAATGGCGCGAATCGCCTCGGGCGGACTGATAGACCGCTCATTGAACGGACTTTTAGCTTTAGGATGCGCAAGAGACTCGAGTGTGTCACTTTTTGATGCACTCTCAAATTGAAGAGCATTTCAAAAAATAGTATAGATCAGGTACCTGATTTACACGAGGGCGGAAGACGGCGAGATCGGATTAATCCGGCACGTGACAGTGTCTGACGGAAAATCTTCCTCCCGGCACGAGGAATTGCCAGACGACGTGGTGATCTTCTACTCTCACAATAACATTTTCCTTTGCTCTTCAACTCCTTCAACATCAGTCAACCACTGCAATGAATCTCTCGCGTGATCCTCGCTCAGGCTCGCCCGCAGTATGTATTCAACATTGGCGGCGAGGCTGCGAGGCTGATTGCAAGGCTTCCGGCAGCTCAGCCTGCTTTCGATATCACCAAGTAACAAGAGCTCCCTATATTTCTCTTCTCTTCTAAGTTCTTGCTCGACTTTTCAACCCTCGTTTTTCCTTTTATTCCGGATCGGAAAGGGACCTCGACCACAGCTGTCCCACTAGTTGCTACCAGACTTCGTGGGCGCTTGCAGCTCGGGATGTCCCAAAGACTCTGACTCGATCGCCGCCTGTTTCTCGAGAGAGCGCCGCATGTTTCTGCGGCCTCGATTCGCCTTCCACTGAGATGGATCCTCTCGGCGTTGCGGCTAGTATCGCTACCCTGCTGCATGTCTGTCGCATCATTCTAGGGTACTTCGAAGAAGTCAAAGAGTCCTCGAGCAGTCGCAGGAGGGTGAGAAAAGACATCTCCAGTCTGTACGGCTATCTGGTGGACCTACAGTGCCGTCTTGAAGAACGAGGAGCCAATGAGGACGAGTGGTTCAAGGGCGTACGTACCCTTGCGGCCAAGAATGGACCTTTGGATGACTACCGATCGATCCACGAGGAACTGCAGTCCCGAATGACACGGAGTTCTCTCCCAGGCAGTCTTAGAAAATTGTCTGAAGCCATAAAATGGCCATTTAAAGAGACGTAAGTAGACATGATCTTGTCCAGGGTCGATCAACTCAAAGTATGCATTCGCGATGTTCTCGCCAACGATCATTTGTGAGTCTTTTGTTCAAAAAGATATCAAGTCGACCCGTCTACCTGCTCGTCTGTCTGTCTCTTGAGCTCAGGGACAATGTTGACTTTTAATAGCAAATCGTCTCAAATAATCCTTCGTCAAACAACGACCGTAGCCTCAACAGTTGATGAGCAGAAGTATCGTGAAACCTTGACATGGATTTCTCCAATAGACTTTCCCGCTCAGCAATCCGATCTCATTGCCAACAGACAGATCGGCACTGGCCCATGGTTCGTTAATGCGCCTGAGTTCACAAACTGGATGGAAGGAGAGAAGCAGACCTTGTTCTGTCCTGGTGACCCTGGAACGGGAAAGACAATGCTCGCGGCGACTGCTATCGACCATCTGAGGAGTTATGCCCCGAAAAACGGTGAAGGACTCGCTTACATCTTTTGCGACTACAAGAGACATGAAAGCCAAACCGCGAAAGAGCTACTCTCTGCTTTATTGAAGCAACTGCTCCAAGGTAAATCTGGATACGCTCCCATTCGAGAGTTGCTCGAGTCTTTTCGCAAGAACAATGAGACTAAGAGCTTTCGCCTGCAATTCAGCGAGATTGTCGACGCGACTCAACTTGTGGTCCAAACCCTTGGCAAAGCTTACATCGTTATCGACGCCTTGGATGAGTGTGCCGACATCAACAGTGCTCGTACAGACCTTATCAAGTGCATCGTTGACTTGCAAACAAGAACAAATCTCAACTTTCTGGTAACTTCCCGGTTCATTCCCGAGGTTCAAAGACACTTCTACGGTCACGCAGTCTTGAAAATCCGCGCTAGTGATGATGATAAACGATGTTTCATCGCCGGGAACTTTGGTCGACTTCCTAATGTAGTTCAGCGAAACCCAGATATCAAGACAGCAATTCAGGACAGTATCTTGAGAGCTACAGATGGAATGTAAGAGCTATTTCTCTCCTTGACCATTGTCAAAAGACTCACTAGACAGGTTTCTTCTAGCACGCCTCCATATGGATTCGCTCATGGACAAAACGACAAAGAAGAGTCTCCGACAAGCGCTTGAGTCACTTCCAAAAGGGTCAAAGGCATTAGACCAAGCATACGATGCTACTGTTGCCAGGATTGATGCTCAGTTGCCTGAACACAAAGCCCAAGCTAGGAAAGTCTTATCCTGGATCACGTACGCTCGAAGGCCACTCGCCCCTCTGGAGCTATGCCATGCCCTCGCAGTTGAAGCAGATAGCTCCGAACTGGACGAAGACAATTTGCCTGATATTGAAGACATGGTGTCCGTTTGTGCCGGCCTCGTGACCGTTGATGAAGGAAGCAACATTGTCCGGCTGGTCCACTACACTACTCAAGAGTACCTGGAGCGCATCCGCGGAACATGGCTTCCGGATGCGCAGTGCGAAATAGCTTCCACATGCTTGACCTATCTGTCCTATCAATGCTTCCGTGATGGTCCCACATGCGAATATAAGCAAGCAATGCAAAGGCAAACCGATCATCCTTTTCTGAGATACACCGCGACCTACTAGCATGAACATTTACTTCCAGTTCAAGAGTTGATTGAGCAACAAGCGTTGTTCTTTATTACGAACAACATGCTGCTCTCCAACGCACGAGTGGCGGAGTGGGGAAAGCGGGGGAAAGCGAGATACAGGACTTCGTTTCGCCGCTATCTATCTATTACTAGCCCTCTTGGACTCGGACATCCACCAGGCGGAGTGGGGAAAGATCTGTTGTTCGTACAGGGAAGCGGCCATCGAATGGACAGGACGAGAGACAGGACTTCGTTTCGCCGCTACGTATGGCTTTGACTATCTATCACAAGCCCTCTTGGACTCGGACATCCACCCGGCTGACATACGATGCCCCTTGGCCATTCCCTACTCATCTTGGCCATCGAAAATGGACATCAAAGCACCGCAAAGCTCTTATTGTGTCGAGACGATGTCGATCCTGTTTTCAGGGATGACTTTGGCCGATTTGATCTCTATGGCAATGACATGGACATATGTAACAATAGCCTCGAAACCGCTCTTTGGACGGCCATGTCAAACCATAGTTTGGAAATTGCAGATATGTTGCTTACAAAAGGGGTAAATCCTGAGGTTCCCAATAGACTCGGAATGACTCTACTGTACGCAGCAGTCATTGACGACACCCCAGATATGGTCAGGCTTCTACTCAAACATCAAGCCAAGGTTGACCGCTGCACTTCAGGAATGACGCCAATGTACGGGGCAGTTGAGAAAGGGGACACAGATATCACACACGCGCTACTTCAGCATGGTGCTGATGCCAACGTCGAGGATTCAAAAGGGTGGGCACCAATTTCTTGGGCAGCTAAGGCCGGCAGGACAGAAGTCGTGCGTCTTCTTCTTGATTTCAAGGCGGATGTCAATATCCGAAGATGAAAAGTGGCGGACGCCGCTTTCCTGGGCAGCAAAGTCTGATCGCGTCAAAGTTGTGCATCTGCTCCTTGAGCATGGTGCAGCTGTGAATGTCAAGGATATGAAAGGACGAACGCCACTCTCAAGGGCAGCTGAAAGGGCTAACACGAATGTCATAAGTCTCTTGCTTCAGCATGGTGCCCAAGTCAACGCCAAAGATAAAAATGGAAGAACACCGCTTTCTCAGGTAGCTGACTTAGTTCATCTGCCGGCTGGTTCTGATGTTGTACGTGTGCTCCTCGAGCATGGCGCCGATGTTGATATTGCGGATGTATACGGACGGACACCGCTTTCCGGGGCAACTGACGAAAACAAAACGGAGTTCTTGCGTCTTATTCGTCGGTACCGTGCCAAAGGGTAGCAACATAACTTGAGTTTCCACTACATCAGAGTGTGGTCCCATGGAAAACGTCCTCATTCTTTCTCGGGAGTATCTCTGGTCTTCTTCTTTACAAAGCAGCGGGCGCGTCCTGGAAATGATGGTATCTGGCTTGGGTCACTCTTGATCAGTTTTTGTTAGAATTCTCTACGTTCGAGATCTTATTCGCTTTTCTTGGAAGCATAGCTGGTCCGCAATTGGCAACACACTTTTCAATTCTAATCGGGTCACAAAATGCTGAAGGACTAACCGCTGACGAAGCCCGAGTGATTGCAAAACATGTCTTTCTAGCCCAATGTCCGGCATCTGAGAATCGAGAATGCTCTCGGGATGCAAACATGGAAAACATGGAAAACATGGACACTGGAGCTTTCCGGGCATTCACTCACAGCAATGAAGCACCGAAAGCAAGATAAATTCAATCCAATTGAGTCTCTACAATCCCTTCATCCGCATAACAAAACTCCTGAAAACAAACAACCGAATCAAAGTCGAACGCTGAACCTTAGGAATGGGCGTGAGAAGGGAAGAAGAGGGGGGGAAGAAACTCTTGTCTGCATCAGATGCAGACACAGGCAGGGGATAACGGAGTGGAGAAATGGGAAATGGGTACAAAAACACACAATGAAGCAAACAAACCCAGCAAAAGGACAACCCGGCGGACAACCCAAACAACCTCCAAACAACCCGCTTATTCCACACAAACACTGCACACCAACATCATCGATGCTGAACCGCCTCTCGGCCCAGCAGCGCGGACGTCCTCCAAGACGAGGCGACAGTCAACTCCCCCTGGAACGACGCAACTCTCAAAAGTCATCAACCAGCGCACTCTACCACCCATCCGTGCGACACTCCTGATCATAGAACGCATACGTGCTATCGAAATCGCGATAAACGTCCAAGTCCGCGAAGCTATCCTCGAACATGGCGCACTCGCTCAACTCGCTCGAGTAGGCGACGCTGAAGCACTGGTCGTCGCGTTTGCAGGTGTCGACGCATTCGCGCATGTACGAGGTGCCGATGTTGTGTTGGTAGTGGTCGGTGTGGTAGGAATCCTGAGGGGAGGGGTTGTTAGTGGGTTGTGGGGTGTTGTTGATAAGGAGGGACAAGACTTACCAATGGGTCGAAGCTCCATTCAACACTGTTGCAGACGGGTTGGGATTTGGCGACCACTATCTTTTTTCAGCGACCTGCGGAGGAGAGAGCAGTAGGCAGTTGACTTACGCTCGCCGGAAGGAAGCTCTTGGACTGGCTCGGAAATGGCCTCGCAGTCCCTGTCGTACAAGCGTGCAGATTTCGGAGATACATTACGGCGAGACACTGTAACATTGAAAGGAGAGGCCTGTGTATTGAAAAGCTTGCAGCTTCTGGTGTCGTCGCCGTAAGCGATGTAGTTGCAAGTCTCGTGGTCTTTGCATGATTGGAGACAGTCGGTGAGATCAACATCCCTCTTCTCGTCGTCCATGTCGTGACCGCCGGAGGACTATGGAATCGTTTGAGCAAGGGAGGATGGAAGAGTGCTGTGATGGCGTCGACTTACTGTCCAGTCGTTGAGATTGATATCGAACTCTACTCCACAGCGAAGGGAAGTCTCGCGTTTGTTGACCAGAGCAGGCGCCGCAGTTGCGGTCAGAGCAGGCGGCGTAGTAGCGGACACGAAAGGAAGTTTGCCCCAGCATCGGCCAGGAATACGACACTCATGTTCAGGTTCGATCAGCGGTGTTGGTCTGTAAGTTATCATCTCACCCGCAGGATCCGCTTTGGAAGGCTCGCGCTCCTGAGCAGGAAGGGTCAGAGAGGCGCCATCATGGGGGAAAGTACACATCCGATCGTAGGCAACGGTGTAGTGGTTGTTGTCATCCTCGAGCCAACTGTCGTCGGAGATGCTCTCCATGGTCTGGTAGTACATCCTGCACAGATACTCGACGTTGGAGGCGCGCCAGTTGTTGTGGGTGAAGGTCATGGACTGGCAGCTTGGAGACGCGCGGCAGGTGGTCATGCAGTCCACGACGTTGTTGATGGAGAGGTCGGCGACTTGGAACTTGATGGCGTTGGGCTCGAAGGGCCATGGGCGCTTGCCGATCATGCCGCAGATTGGGGAGCGAAGGGAGTGTGCCATGAGATGGTTTCTGGAGGTCGTTAGCTGATGAAAAGTATTGCATGGAAGAATTTGTCTCGCACGATGCGTCACGAGGAACAAGACTCGATCCGTTCTTCTCAACAACAGGATAGGCGATGGTCGCTGCCGAAGAATTAGCAAATGGCACCATCCTGTTGGGGAGCATACGCACCATTTTCAGACTCCCGTTCCAAGACCTTCGGCGCAGACTTCTTCATGGCAGCCAGACAGTCAAAGTCATTGAACACCCAGTCGGAGAACTGGTCAGGAACGCGGTCGCCAACGGCATGGACTTTTTTCGGGTACAGAACGCAGGAACCGTTCGACTTGGAGAAAGCAGAGCTCACGCAGCCCTGATATTTGTGGCAAAAGTCCATGCAAGCCACCATGTTCGGTTGCTTGAACCGAACGTACCAGTCCGCCTTGAAGTGGTCAGCTCGACGAGTTTCGTTCAAGGATGCTGGGGAGCACATACTCCAATGGAGAGACCTCCGTAGTTGCAGTGAAATGGAGTGGGCTCTGGGACGGCGTTAGCGTCAAAGACCACAGGACTGATGAGAGGAACGCCCATACTGTCGAAGGACGTGTCAAGTTCAGACGAACGCGGAGTTTGGATATGAAGTCCAGCAGGAGCCGTCGTAGAGTTCGTCGGGAGACCAATCAAGGGCAGAACTGCAGCGGAGCTGATGGAGGCCGCTGACAGCGCGACAGCGGCGAAGGCGTCCGAGAGACGCATGATGCAAGTTCGGCTTTGAGGATAGTGAGATGGATTGGTATAATTGATGGGACGAGAATGCTTGAAGAACTCTGCTCGGTGATAAGATGAGTCCTGGGTTGGGTTATGAGTGGAGGAAGAAAGTGATTGAGGGAGACGAGACGACGAAATGTAAACATGGAGCTTTGCTGTGACTTCCCACTTTCGCAGAGCAGCTGGCCCCTTTCAACAGCTATCACGTCGGACTTACTGGATTTGCTCTTGAAGGTAGAAGGCATGGACCAGACGAAAAGGGGTCGCTTGGACGCACCTACCTCATGTTTTCCAGAGCATATTGATCTCGAGCACATCGTGAAAGACGAAAATCAAAGGGCACTACAGGAACTTGTATAGGTTAACTGAGAGACAGTTCGACAGCCGCTTGCTCTTGGTTGCCATCATCTGCAGATCTTCCGAGATGGTATTTTGAGATTGCATGAGCCCTCGTGGAAAGGCGGAGGAATAGATCTCACGAAAGTGGTTCCTCAATTGATTTCAACTGTACTTGGAAACATTGTCCTGACCGGGGTTAGTGCAGCTAGCCTCCCTGATGGGAGGGTGAATCCTAGCCGCTATCCCCAGCGCCCGCTTCCAAGATATTTGCTCACCACTTTAGACTGTTGATATTGTGATGAAGAAGACGAAGTCTGCTTCTGGTTAAGGTTGCACTTCAGACTTCAGCGAGCCGTGGAAGAGCATGCTGGACAACATTGAGCTTGTCACTAGTGGAAACCCATCCGGGAATCTTTACACAAGCTTTAATGTTTCTGAATGCTACAATGAATTACTCACCACTCTGTTTGATGGAGTTTAGTCGATTGGATTTGGGTGGAAAGTCCCTCCTTGCAATGAGCCAGTGTTTCCCTGTCATAGAGATGGGATTTTTGGGGACAAATGGCAGAACTTCAAAAGGAGTTCTCGGATTTGATGTTACTTGAATGGTGTTACTTTACTTGGGTATAGGTACTTTGGGTTGATGCTCAGTGAAGGCAAAGATGTGACTGCAGGTGCTGTGAAGGTTGCAATAAGGTGATGGACGGATAGGGGTCCTCGGATCAACGATAATCCGGGATGCATGTTTACATCTGACGGCTCGTGATGTGGTGCCAAGGCGGGCTCGTTTCTTTCAGAGTCGCATGCATCACTCAGGTGCACCGTCTCCCACAACCCAATACACCACCACCCTACCCCGCTCTCTCCACCACAGATCTCTCGACACATCATACGTATCAAATCCCTCTACTCTTTCAACTCTTGCACTCTTTCCCACCGCAGATCAGAACTTCTCGACAGGATCCACTTCTCTATTGCGGGGCAAATTACTGATACACACTCGGTTCAGCATCTGCCTTTGTCATGGATATGCGGAGTCTCAACACAAGTCTGCCTTCAACTTCGACGGATTCTCCGCGAAAGCAAGAGACTCCGGCCCCCGAGGCTCTCTCTCTCGCCAGTGCTTTCAAAGAAGCTGCCCTTTCAGTCACCAACCTCTACAGGACCGCCGCTGCAGAACGAGCCGGCGGCCACTCCGATGGCTACCAATCCTGCCTCGAAGACCTGTTGAAGTTCCTCGACCGTGAGAACCTAGGCGTAGGAGATGGCGAGGGTTGGCGGATAAGGCGATGGGCAACCGAGCGGCACCATGGTCTGACTCCATCACATCCGGAGGAGAGCGACGAAGAGACGGAAGAAGAAAAGCGGCCTCGAAGTTCCTCTCCCGAGCCTCAACGCAAAATGAGCCAGGAAAACCTTCAACCAGAGCAGCCCACGGCTTCAGATGCTCTCCCTCCGAGCTCCGCTCCGACCGAAACCCCAGAACCCGAGTCCCGTCGAACACCACTTCCCACCACGATACCAGCTTCCCCATTCACATTCCGAAGCCAAGTCTCTTTTCCCACGCAGACCGATATGGAAATGGACATGTCCGACTCGCAAACCCCGAATCAGAATGCCACACGTGGTCCCATCCGACTCGACGTCCACCCTCGAAATAGCCGATCCTCAAACCACCGCAACACAAACAGGAACCACGGCAGGCAAAGAGGCGACATGATATCGCTGGGGCTTGGAGCTGGCACGAAACGAAAAACACCATTCCTGGACTTCTTCGATATCAGCGGCCCGAAACCCGACCGAGACCGAGACGGCCCTGACGGAGGAGCTCCCAAGCGAAGCCGCCATTCCTGAGTGATTTCCGCAACACTGCTCGATACACCTTCCGATTTCAGCGACGATCATAATGGACCGAACTGATACCCAGGTGAGGGAGGATGAGTTGCTGATGATCATGCACTTGCTGTCTTTCGAGTTCTGCATTGCGATGGCGTTTCTTCAAGATGATCGAAGATACCCCTACCTTTACGAGAGAGCCGAGTCGTGTTCGCTGGGACCGGGTTGCAAAGTACTAATGGCTGGAGAGTGGGAGGATATACAACCCGCTGGTGGAAATCTCAGAGTAGAATGGAATAGCCAGGTAATGGAGGAGTTCAACTCTTCTGTACAGGTCCCTGATGATATGGCATGCCTGATACCCTCGCTATACTACATTTGTACTCGATTATTTTGATGCGGACGCCGTAACCGTGATCATGCCGTGCCGTGCTAGTGGAGACTCCGAGTCAATCAATCTGTGGATAATGTTATTACCGCATGCAGATTGAAAAAAGAGCATTCAGAGCTTACCAGGACTCCATCCTTCCGCAGCCCTTCCTCATTCTCGCCAACCACTTTTCTCCCGCCAATTCTCCCTGCTCCAATAACCCATATTATACATCCACTATTCCCCTCATCCCCAAGACCTCCCCCGCCGCCTGCTTCAATATCCTCACACTACCACCACCATCCCACTCACCCAAAAAGCCGATAAACCCCCAACCCAACAAACACAGCCGCCATCCCCGTAATCCCCCTCCGTCTCGCAACAATACCCAACACGCTCTTGCTCGCGCGGATCTTGGCCGCGTTCTCCGTGATACCGCGCTGGCCGGTAAAGTAGGAGACGACGCCTAGAGTGATGAATGCGCCGCCGCCTGTGGGTTGGTGTTAGTGTGGGTTTTGGATTTTGGGGAGGGAGAGTTGGGAAGAAGAGAGGAGAGTGCGGTTTGGGGGCTGGAAAGGTGATGGGAGAGGAGAAGGAGGGAAGGGGGTTCGTACCTACTACGCGGCAAGACAGACAATCGTCGGCTTTTTGGGCTTCGGAGAGCGAGTACTGCTTCGTGTTGAATTCGGTGGGGAGGGGTGGAGGAGGCATGTTGCAGGATGGTTATATGTGTCGCATTGGAGTTCTGGAGAGAAAGAGACAGGAGGCCGAGGATTGCAGGATTGCGGGATTGCGGGGTTGGAGAGGTGGGATGCGTGTGTTTACAATGTGGAGCTTGGGAGCTTTGGAGTTGCTGATGGGTTGAAGCGGCGGGGATTGTTCGGAGATTAGATTAGATATCGGATTTGGGTTGAAATCACACCTTTGTCTGAACGGCGTTCTTGGAGCTGTACGACTGGATTGCATTGGTTGGTGTTATTATCCGGACGGCGAGAGACATCGAGGATACTATCTCAGCGCTATTCGCTTGGTTCTATGATGATCGCTTGATTATGTCAAATTTAATCCTCCCAATGCCAAGTTACCCTTTAATTTCCATCGGCAAATGTTCAAATGAAGCACTAGGTCTATGCAGTAAAACGGCTTCTTCTCTAAGTCGACGCCATGAGATTGAATTGATTTCACGTAGTTTGAGAGGCTTCTCGGAATATGCCAGAAAGGCGAAAACTATCACAGCTGCTGTGTGTGTTGAAGTTAAACGCCGGAGTAGCTGGTTGCACTATGACGATTCTCTCGAAGAAAGTGGAGAATCCTCTCAGCGAGCAGGATCGATGTCATGCCTGTCAGTCGAAATGCACCGCGAGTATTCTTAAGGAAAGTACATCGGGGGCACGCAAATCGAACCGCGAAGAGATAGCTTCTAGATGAGTAGGAAGTCCAGGTAAAAAGGCAGTACACAGCACACGTGCTTCAAAACAGATCTGGACAAAGAGAATCTTGTGATTTCTAAGCTGAAGGTCGGAGATTTGTACAGTTCAGCTGGTGCTCGTTCCGCTCGGCGATAACGCTCCATCAATTCCACTCCAATGTCTGCTCATGATGCTTGACCCAGGCCGGCGAATCGGACCGTATTCAAGAGGAAGTTCCAAGCTATTACAGTGTACCGGCAGCTTCACGCTTCTTCTGCTCGAGCTTGGCGTAGAACATATCGCGGTGACGGACGGCGGGAACGTGATAGCCTGGACTTTCATCAGTCGATATTCTCCATATGACAACTGGGTCGTTTGTTGTGCGTCGTTCGGTAGGATTTCGGGCTTCTCGTCGAATGAGGGTATGGGGTCTCGCTCGTTACTTACCGTACCACCAGAAGTAGCCGGCGGAGGTTCCGAGGCCTGCGAGATTGGTCAGTATGGCAATCCCAAGGTTTATAGCTTCGTCGCATTTTCCTGAGCTCCAATTCAAGCTTCCAAGGAGCCTGCAGTCATGCGGGAGAGGAAACGTACCGAAAGCGACGCTGAGATCAAGGACGAGGCCTCGTCGGAGCATCTAGGAACGGGTCAGTCTCTGCTCTGTCGTGCCTAGGAAGGTTCAATTGGAAGTTGCTTACTCCGGTAATTGGTTTGATAGCCATTGCGAGTGGTTGCAGACGCTCTGGCTGAGGAGATGTGGAGGATCGTGGTGTGATGATGGAAGGAGGTGGTGTCGTGAGACGTTCAAGCGGAAGCAAACGGCCGCAGTTCTCCCGAGAGTCGCATCTTGGCACTCGAGACGCGCGACAACAACGCGACAGAGCGGGCAGAGCCTCAATCATCGAGTGACCCCACTGCGTCTTTTCCTTTCTCCCTTGTCAGCACTCAGCAAAGCCATGAACAATCTCCTTTTTTCTTGATACTTAAAATATTTCGCCGCCATGTCTATCTCTGTCGGCGTGAAGCGACCCGCCGACTCCAACGAAACCGAAGACTTGAGCTCGAAGCGTCGACGACTTCTCCATCACCGGATCAAATATAAACAACCTGCCCAAAGCGACCCCCTTCTCGCCATACAAGATGAACCATTCTTCCAAGCTCAGCTTCTTCGCGCCATCGGAATCGGTCTGGCCGCTGCAGGATTCGATGGCGCTCAACAGACTGCCCTGGAAAGCTTTCGCATGCACGTCCACGAATGTATGAAGCTTTCAAAGCCCAATTGTTACGGAGACATTGCTAATATACCTTTAGACATGCTGAAGTTTCTTTCTATGGTCCGATCATCCATGCTGTCCAGTCGACGTTCAGCCGCGATCCCCCACGACTTCATTGTCGCTCTGGCCAACCTAGGAATCGATGCCTCTTCACTTGTACCCCATGTTGCTGCTCCAATCCCGTCTGCAATCGCGCTGCCTCCTATTCGATCCGCACCGCCTGCGGAGCTTCCTCTGCCAAATCTCGAGCCTGTCCTTGGTCCCAAATTGAGCGCAGCATCCGACAGGGCGGAGCGCAAGTGGATACCGAGTCACTTTCCTCCTCTTCCGAGCAAACACACATATCAGGCCACAGATGTCACGATGGAAAGAGAGAGAGACCCTCGCAAGATCAGAGAGCAAGCAATGAAGGAGGGGATCCTCGCTGAGCAAGCGCTGCGGAAGTTCATGGGCAGGGTTAGCCACACTCTGCAGCCGGCCGAAGAGATGAAGCGCAAAGTCAGGAAGGGCACAGAGAACGAAGAGATGTGGGAAGAACTCCTACGAACAACTACACAGCAGGATGAGGTTGAGAAGCAAAAGTTCGACATGGAGCGTGAACAGGAACTGGAGAGGTTGGCAGATCTGGAATTCGAGAATGGCAATTGGCAAACGGATGGAACCAACGATCTTCGACCCTCAGATTCCTTCAAGCAAGCCAACTTCACGCAGGCAGTCAAGTCACCCCTGGAAAACAACATGGGCATGCTGGTCAATTACGATCAGAAGAATTGGATCAAAGGTCCGCGGTGAACCATGAGCAATTCCTTTCCTTAGCATTCTGGCGTACAGCATAAAGCGCGGCGTTGGGGCTCGAGATACCACCAGTCATAGGCATTGCAAAGAAGGAGCAGTGCACCACATCATATAGAATAATGCTATGCAATGTACATGACCTCTGAATATGTCGAAAATGACGTGAGATCAGGAGAGTACTTCCACTGCTATACAGTAACGTGACTTCGCGCGACGCGCCTCCTCCAACTACCGCACCGCATCACCCTTCTTCTCCCCGTCCGTCAAACCCTCCCAACTCGTCGTCTCAACCGTCAGCCCATTAGCGCATCTGAAATTATCAGTACAAACCAATGTTTCACGGGCGACGAACACCCACCTCCGAAATAACCGCGTGACCGGCTTGCAAACGATCGTCGCCCTCAACTCGCGCGGATTCTCGACATCGCACATATACTGCACCATCTCCATCAACTTGCACTCCTCGAGGTTGACGGGCGGTTTTCTCCTTTTGCCCGACGCGTGGGATTGTACGCGCTCGGATAGCTCGGTGGGAGGGAATATCTGCACGGGCGGTGCCATTGCGGTCGTGGAATTTGAAGGAGCAAGACGAGAGGTGTCGCTGTGGATTGTAGGAGACGGGAGGTTCGAAGTTGAGGGAGTATGCGAGTTGAAGTAAGGAAGAGGAAGTGGGCGCGTGAGGAAGGATGAGTGCGGAGGATTTGGGACGGAGGTTGTTGGGGGAGGTGAAGACGGTGGGGATGGATGAGGTTGGTGATCTTTTGATATCCCACAACAACGTGATTTGAACCTTTCGCTGACGGGACAAACAGCTCATGCGCGATTTCAAGAATCTATGTGATCCCACTCCAGAATCTCGGTTTGGAATACCCCCATTAGACCGCCTGCTTCATATCTTCGAGGTGGCTTCGTTGCCTCCGCCACAAGTCCAGAAAGAACCGCAAAGTGACGACTGGTCATCGTCGCCTCCACGCGGACTTCCTGAGGCTAAGAATGTTGCTCGAAAGGTGCTCAAATCCAAGGGACCCATTGTCGAAATCACATCAACTACACAGGGTACTGGGAAGACACATCTGCTCTACCTAGTCGTCTCTCTGGCCATCTTGCCCTCTACCTACGCCGGGTTCAACCTGAAAGGCAAAGGTGGAGCCACCGTTGTCTTCGACTCAGACGGCCGGTTCGAGGTCGAAAAACTAGTTCAGGTCATGCGGCAGCACATCAAGCTCTGCTACGAGGAGTCCCTGAGCGCGTGGGAAGAGGCACTTCAAGCTGCAACAGCTGAATACTGTGAAACACATGACAGAGAAGAAGACGCTGCTTTGCTCCCAGAGCCTGTTCAACATCGACCAAAGGCAATTCCAGAAGACGAAGTCGAGACTCTGATCAAAAGCTGCCTTCGCCATGTCCACATTTTCCGTCCGCAGTCGCTAACATCGCTTGTGTCCACTTTGATGTCTCTTCAAGCCTACTTGTTCGATAGAGAACTGCACTCTTCGGCTCATCGTCCTCTCCACTCCATCATACTCGATAGCGCAAGCGCCTTCTACTGGCAAACCAAAGCCGAAGAAGACAACGCTCGACTCGGAATCACTTTCGACCCAGCTATAGGCTCCGACTCGTCTACCGACAATTCCGTTTCAATACTAGAAGCATCTCAACTCAAGGCTCTACATCAGAAAGTAGTCACGCTCCTCCGATCACTCCAATCAACCTTCTCCTGCACGATCCTCTACACCTCCTGGTCCACCCAAGTCCCCGACTCCAACAACCCACGAAATCTCCAATTACGACCCTATCTCGCGCCGCCGTTTTTCCATTTTCCGATCCTACGCCTTGCGCTCTCACGTGCGTCTGTCCCGCCTTTTGCGCCTACTATGAGTGTCTTGGAAGCGTTGCATGAAAGAGGAGAAAGGCAGGAAGTTGTTGAGGAAGGCTTGTTCGTTGCTTCAGTTGATCAGTATGCTGTTGATGGCTGGGATAAGGGGACTAAGGATGCGTTGAGGGAAGGGGCTGGGGAGTTTGAGTTTGTGATCCAGGGGAAGGGTGTGTGGATCAAGGAAGATGGCACATAAGATAGGGAATTATGCAGAGACCATTAAAATAACGCGACGACGAATCTAAGCGGAAATACGGTTTCTCCATCCACATGCGACATTGATATGTCAACTCCACTTTCTGCAACGAAACCACCTTGGTGGCTACCTGGTACACAGATAGGCCAAAGGTGGGATATTTGCTTAGTCAGCATATCCACCTCCAACCATCCAGGATTTCCCCTTGTTGTCTTGCTTGCTGCGATCTACACCGAACCACCCAAAAGCCTGCCCTGCATCCGCCGCGCGGAAGCACCCGCATCTCGTTGTGGTAACTGGAGCTCCTATCATTCTACGCGAGCATCAGAGCATCGACATCCGAAATCATCCGAAAGCTGTTGTTGATGTCCTTGTGTTGCTTTATGACCTCATGAGGAACGGGGTGTTTTCCTTAATTTGTACTGCGTTGGTTCTGTAGTTGGTCGTGCATAGAGGATTTCAGCTCTTTTCAAAGTCTTGATTGTGTTTTTTCAGCTCTCTATCAAAATTTGATTGTATACTCCATCGCTCCCATGTCGAGGCTCAGCTTGAACGGCTCAAGGGAAGTTTTGGTGACTAGGGCTCTGTGAACGCTCGAATTTGATATCGAACATTCGAGTCCCTAAGTATTCCTCTTATATCTTTGCAGTAACAGCTTCGAATCCTCTCAACTTTGACTATGGCCTCAAATACGATATCAGACGGCAATGCTCGAAGCCGCGACAGTGTCGATGTCGAAGCTGGACGGGGATTCCAGATTGACAGGAGGGGTACAGCTGCATCTACAATGTCCCATGGCCCAATGGCACCGAAAAGACAACCGTCCCTATCGCCGTCAGCAACGCTACAGGAAGAAGGAGACCATCATGAAGGACAGCGGGGTTACCAGAGAGACGAAGACAAACTCGCAGGGAGCAAAGTTAGGTTGAAAGAGAGACTCCAGCAAATTACTTGGGCATGGTTCACGTGAGACTTCCCATCCACTCGAGCCTACAACTTGATACTAGACCGAGAAGAACAAAAGAACTAACGAAACTTCAGATGGACAATGAGCACCGGCGGAATCTCCCTCGTCCTCGCAAACACACCCCACCGCTTCACAGGCCTCACCACAATCGGCAAAGTCTTCTTCCTCCTCGACCTCGTCATCTACATCCTCCTCATCGCCGGCATCTCCGTCCGCTTCATCACCAAACCTAAGTCCTTCAAAAAATCCCTAAGCCACCCAACCGAATCCCTCTTCTTCCCCACCTTCTGGATCTCCATGTCCACCCTCATCACCCTCACGCAAACCTACGGCGGACCCTCCTGCGGCTTTTGGCTCGTCAGAACCACAGAAGTGCTATTCTGGCTCTACTCCGCTCTAACCATCCTCCTCGCCGTCTTCCTCTACTGGGTCCTCTTCTACAACTCGCACCTGACGACCCAATCCATGACGCCCGCCTGGAACCTCCCCGCTTTCCCAATCATGCTGAGCGGCACCGTAGCCTCGGCCCTCGCGCCCTGGAATCCGCCCGCGAACCGCTTGCCCATGCTCATCGGCGGCGTCCTGTTTCAGGGGCTGGGCTGGATGGTCAGTTTGATGATGTACCCGCTGTTCATCAGCCGCTTGATGGCGTACGGACTTCCGGCCCCTGGAATGCGGCCAGGTATGTTCATCGCCGTTGGCCCGCCTGCGTTTACGTCACTGGCGCTTATTGGCATGGCGAATGCGATTCCAGAGGGTTATGCATATTTTGCGGTCAACCCGGATGCGGCGAGTATACTAAGGACGTTGGCGTTGTTCTTGTCTATTTTTATCTGGGGCGTTTCGTTTTGGTTTTTTTGTGTTGCGGCGGTGTCGTGTCTTATTGCTGTGCCGTTTGAGTTTTCGCTGACTTGGTGGTGAGTATTTCTTCCGTCTCTCTTCTCGTCTTACTCCAAGTCTTAAAGGGGACTGTGACTAATATGTGTGTGCAACAGGGCATTTATCTTCCCGAATGTCGGTCTTACCGTTGCTGCCATCAAGATCGGAGAGGAGCTGCAGAGCGAAGGTATTTTGTGGGTGGGGAGTGCAATGACTTGTCTGCTGGTTGCGATGTGGTTGTTCGTGCTTGTGTTCCACCTCAAGGCCATAGCGACAAGGAAACTGCTTTGGCCTGTGGAGCAGCAGGCTGAGAAGAAGGATTGAGTCTTGCTGCAAGCATGCATCCGTTCCTCATCCGCAAGATGAATTTGAGACTTGACATTCTTCAAGGCTTCTGTACTGACCTGTAAAAAAAAGATTGGAGCGTAAGAAACAAAGAGATGTATCTTGATACCCTTCACGAGTAGGCAATAATAGAAATGCAGATGCTCAATCTCGAAGAAAGGAGACCGGTACTGAGTGAAATATTCATACATTCGGCTATTTATGCCTAGTACCTATCCTACACTGCTCATCCCTTTTCTACAGATTTTATGTTACAATCCACTTGAAGATTCCCCAATTCATACAGTACGCTCCTCCCCAACTTATCCACTCCTCTTCTTAGGCGTGGAAACATCCGTGATTCAAGCATCCAACGCTCCTCAAGCAGGAGACAATGTCACGTCGAACCCTCCGCTTGTCTCAGCTACCTCAACAGCCGGCTTCGACTTGTTGAACTTCTTCCCAGCGTCCACTACTTCAGCGTCACTATCACTCTGAGTAGGCGGGCGCATGAACTCCGCAGCTAACACCGCAGCAGCAACGCTGACGTTAAGACTGTCCACTCCGATCTCCTCGACGCTCCTCGCGCCGCGAATACCGACAAAGTACTGCGCTCGCTTTTTCAGGTAAGTGCGAAGACCTTGACCTTCACCTCCAACCATCAGGATGGTGGGGGCGGATTGAAGGGGAGTCAGTCTCGGCTTCTGCCCTGCCGCCCCAGACGGAGCTTTTACTGCGCTATTGGATGCAATGACAACAAGATCGCTGGCGGTCTTGAAAGGCATCCCTTTCAGTCGTGCTGCTCGCTTCTCTTTCTTATCATGTAGTTTCCGAGGGCCTTTCCGCTTCTGTTCGACTTCGACGTTCTCTTCAGTCTCTGACGGGGCAACTGCCGCAAAGACATTCCACCCGTTGACGATAGACTTGTCGAGGAAGTCTGTCGCGGTGTTCGTCATCAGAACCGACATTTTCTCCGCGGCACCAGCGGAAGCTTTCAGGGCTGTGGATGTCAGTGGCGCGCATGTGTTTTTGCAGACAATAACTGCGTCGATTCCAAGGAAGTAAGCGGAACGGATGATGGCGCCCAGGTTACCAGGATCGAGGATATCATCCAAGAGGAGGACAAAGGGGTGGCGATACAGAGGGAATTTCTGGGATCTCAACGCTGCGAAAGTCGGACTGTATTCTATGGAGGTGTCGGTGCCGTTTACGGCGAGCTCTTCCAGTGACTGTGGCTGAAGTTGGAATGATATGGTGTTGGTTTGCGGAGACATTTTACTCAGCTCTACCACTGGATGAACAGGCAATGGTGACGCCTCAAGAATGCAGCCCTAGCAGTAGTTAGCATCATCACTAGATTTCGCTGCATATTATCGCTCACATTGTGGGGTCGTTTCCCGCTCATGGTGTCCATAATCCGCAGCCACGAATCGTCCACCCTTGTGACTTTCACATTGGCGGCTCTCGCATGCTCCACAACCGTCTCGACAGTATCTCTTTCGCCTCCGGGGAGCTTCTCTGCTCTAGGATGGAGATAAAGATTGTACAACTTGCGCTTTTTCGCAGCCAGTGCTGCTATCGTGACAGACTTTCCGTACAGAAACTCTGATGCTGCTGTCGTATATGGGACAGACGCTGGAACATGAACCGATTCTGCGTCATAGTCTCGACGGTCCCCTTTGACACTCCTCAGGAAGTTTTCGGGCTCGTCGGCATCTTTACTTGCGGTTCGCTCAGGGCCTTGGCGAAGTGCAGTGCCCCTGGATTCCACCTCTTCAGACTCTTCCCTCCTTTTGGGCCGAGTGGATTGTTGCGGTGCCCGCCGTTCCTCCCGATCCCGAGAGCTTCTTGCGCCATCGCGGTCTTTAGTCTTCCTCTTTGCTCTGCCGGAATGATCATCCGCATCATAGCTCTCCTCTTCTATAGTCTCCTCAACTCCCCTCGTATTTGCCCAATCCCCTGAGCCTCTTTTCGTCCTATCACCGTCTGCAACGCGTGTGGAGCTCCTCCCAGGTTTCCAATGCCCACTAGTATCGGCATCACGACGGACATTTGGTCTACCAAACGGATCGGAGCTGCGGGGGCTTGAAGTTTTATGAAAACTCCCGTCTCTGCCACTGTCGTTGGCCCTTCGAGCATACGGTTTGTCAAATGAATCCGAGTCTCGCGGGCTCGTAGACTTCCAAGAACCCCGTTCTCTCCCACTGTCATTGGCACTGCGAGTATGCGGCTTGTCGAACGAATCCGACTCGCGGGAAGTTGTACTTTTCCATGGACCCCGTTCTCTCCCACTGTCCTTTGCACTGCGAGCATACGGTTTGTCAAACGGATCCGAGTCGCGGGAACTCGTACTCAGGTTCCAAGGACCCCGTTCTCTCCCACTGCCCTTTGCACTGCGAGCGTCCGGCCTGTTAGATGTCTCCGAGCGGCGAGAGCTTGGAAATCTCCCAGAACCTTTTTCTCCTCCTCGTTCAGTTGCTCGGGGCGAAGCTTCTAGACGTCGGCGCTGGGGTGGGCGAACAGAAGATCGTTCGGAAGGGTGTGATTCTCGTCGTTTAGGACGTCCGGATTTCCTGTCTTGGGAGCCCCAATCTCTCCCTGATGAAGCTGCAGAGCGCCCGCGGGAGGGCTCCCTCACGCTTCTTCCATGAGCGGAGACAGACTTGCGGAGCCCCTTGTTGATCGCCGAGGTGGTCGAGACGGTGCGGACGGGAATGTAGAGGTCGACACGCCTGGAGGAAGAAAGTGTGATGCCTCTTAAGGCAGTTCTGATCATCGCAGAGAGGTGAAATGGGTGGTTTCAGCGGATGCACAAGCTGCAAAAAGTACGAGTTGTTCCTCGGAAAATTTCCGGTAGCCCGCAGTCGCGCTAAGGACAGAACGCGTCTCCGGGCAGCTTTATGCGCGTCCACCACCTGATATCGCGTGTCCCGCACCTCAACCACTTCCCTCCAACAATCACAACAACCCACCATATTATCCATCGCGCAACGTGTTTAATCGACACAACACGGATAACACGCATACAACCCCCTCCGACCGCCACGCAAGCATCGCCTACACCTATCGCGTCGTCGCCCGCTTTTATCGCGCGGCCCCTCCGAGTGGGCCACAGTCCGGCGGCCACCATGGCTTCTCGCGTTCGCAGCTCACGCTCGAGTAACACCCCTGGTATGGCAGATACAAGCAAACAGCGGAGGCTGGACGCGTCGGCACTCCTCCAAGCTGGCTCGTCAGATGAAGATGAAGATGAAGATGACGAAGACGAGCTTTCAGCGACCAAACCGAACCTCTCTGCTAATAAGCATACAATAGAGGCCAAGCCTGCTGGAACGACCGCCGCCGTGGCAGTAAGGACTCGCCCGAACATGAATTGGAGGGATGAGTACGTTTCTCTGCCTGGCGAAAAGACGATTAAGAAAGTTCTGTCTGGCACAAAAGAAGCTGGCAAAATGATCTACAAAGTTCGATTCGGAGACACTCATGAGGAAATGGTATGAGTGATCTTTTTATATTCTTCATCTACGTTCTTCTGCATGCTTCCTGGTGGAGATTTTCTTGCTGCTACCTCGTTTCTTTCCCTTACTGCCCTTCTCTATCTCCTCTACTTTGCACATTGCGGGCCGTCTGCTTTTTCCGGCTTAGCGTGGCACACTGTCACTGCTCTTCACTCTGCTGGCTGCTGGCGAGATTCACTTCTTATCACAAGATACCGTAAGCGAGCCTCGAGTACTCTTGCCGAGCTCCGCTTCTGCTTCAACTTCTCTCCTCTTTCCTCCAACCTTCAATTCATCACACACGAGGCTTTGGACTGCGCCTCGTCACTTTCCGCAGTCAATACTCAACCATTTGCTTGATCAAGCGCTTTCTCCTCCTTTACCCACCTCCTCTATCAACAAACCCCAGCTCATTCTCCGGAAGCTTGTGCAACTTCACACACCGTCTCCAATTTCATTTGACTCCTCCAAGCGCACTTCCACTTCACATTGTCTCGTCAATCACGATGAAGCTCAAGATCAAGGTCAATCACCCGCCTGGGAGAGATTGTCAATAACCCAACAACCAATACTAACTCACACTCAGGTTTCACGCGACAAACTCGAACGTCTCGAGAACGGTCGTGAAGCCCTCGACGACTACGTCAACGACCGCAACAGTGCCACTGAGTCCGAGTCTGAAGAGGAGGAAGACGAAATGGACGTGGATGAGAGCGAGGAGGACGATGCTAGTGAACAGCAATCTTCACGGGCCTCACGAATGAGGCCATCTCGTTCTGGTTACAGAAATCAATACGTGGATCCAACGACAATCATGTTGGACTCAGATGATGAGGTCGTCCCTTCACGTCGTCAGAAAGGCCGGGCAACAAGAGCGCAACCCCGTCGTTCCGCCAGGCAGCCAAGCACGAGGCAGTCCAGCAGCGCCATCACTCTTGGGTCACCCTCACCCGCTGAGAGCTCAGAGTCCGACGTCCGCAAGCGCCGCTCAGGGAGGCACGCCAACACCCGCTCTACTGCACCGCGGCAATCACAGCGTACTTTGCGCTTTGCTGCAGATACATTTGTGGATGAGGAGGAAGAATCCAGTAGCGACGACTTCACCATGCCTCGACTAAGATCCGACGTTGTTTCCCACTCACGCAAGCGCAAACTTCAAGGTGGCGGATTGTCTGCCCGCCCTGAGAAAGTTGCACGGATGGGAGCGCGCCACTCGGATCGCGCCACGCGTCATCAAGTCAACATGGCTGAGGTCGCTGAAGATGATATCTTCCGGTCAGACTCTGAGCCGCGCGCTGGCCCGCTGCTTCCGAAGATTGTAGCTACGCGCGAAATTTTCGAAACCCTTCCACGGAATGACGACTTCAGGATGCGCCATATTGAATACTGCGACACATGTGGAGCTGGACACAACAGCACAAACCCTCTCATCTACTGTCAAGGCTGCATCCTCGCCTACCACAAGAACTGCATCGGTCATCGCACGAATCGGGACCATCTGGTTACGAAGATTGGACGGGATAGATTCGTCCTGCAATGCCGTCGCTGCGTCAACGTTACCCAGCGCCGCGATCACACGGCCCCTGACCTGGCAAAGTGCAGTGACTGCAATACGAAAGGCTTGAGTTGCGTACCATTTCGTGAGCGTAAAACTCCTCTTCAAGAACAGAAAGAGCGAGACGATAATGATGGGGACGACCCGGTCTCTGTTGTTTCTCAGTCCCTCATCAATAACGTCGACAACGTCCTGTTTCGCTGTACCAGCTGCTGGCGTGCAAGCCACTTTCACCATCTTCCTAATCGGTCCAAACACCATGCGGATCGTGGCAATGAGGATGAGATTGAGCTCGCGCAGAATCGCTTCCAGGAGCATTCTAAAGACTGGAAATGCACCGACTGTGTCAACATGCTTGCGAAAGTAGCTGGCCTTGTAGCTTGGCGACCGGTTGATATCGACTCGTATACCGCTGGCATCCCTGTTGACGCTGTATCTGAGGATGACAAGGAGTATCTCATCAAATGGGAAAAACATTCCTATTTTCGTGCTGCATGGATGCCTGGCCCGTGGGTCTTCGGGGTGACTGCACATAGCATGCGGAAGGCTTTCTTCAAGAAGGATGCAGGACCGAGGATGCGTACCGAGGATGCCATTCCTGAGGAGTATTTGCGGATCGACATTGTTCTCGACGTACGATATACCAGCATCGTCGATATTCGAACCGATGAGATCGACAAAGCTCGTATCAAGGAAGTTGACACTGCTCTGATCAAGTACAAGGGGCTGGGGTACGAGGATGCTGTTTGGGAGAAGGTTCCGGAGCTAGAAGACGGGGATCGCTGGACAGACTTCGTGGTTGCATACGACGACTGGGTTCTTGGCCGTTACGTGAAGCTACCCAAGTCCGGCCCTCTCAAAATTCGGCTCGACAAAGCTCGAGATCAGCCATTTGCCAAGCTTGAGAAGAAGAAGCAGCCGGAGACTGTCATCGGCGGCGAACTGATGAAGTATCAAATGGACGGGTTGAACTGGCTCTTCTATCAATTCTACAAGAAGCAAAACGGCATCCTCGCAGACGAAATGGGACTCGGAAAGACTATCCAGATCATCTCGTTCCTTGCGATGATGGTCGCTGACCACAATTGCTTCCCTTTCCTTGTCGTTGTTCCGAACTCGACCTGTCCAAATTGGCGCCGCGAGATCAAGAAGTGGTGCCCGACACTTCGCGTTGTTACCTACTTTGGCTCTGCGACCGCCCGTGAGATGGCATACAAATACGAATTGTTCCCCGAGGGCAGCAAAGAACTAAGATGCCACGTCGTTGTCACCTCCTACGACGCTGCCGCAGATGACAGCTGCCGAAAGTTCTTCAAGAGTGTCGCCTGGCAGGGCCTGATTGTGGACGAGGGCCAACGGCTTAAAAACGACAAGTCTCAGCTTCACAATGCTCTCAAGGCTCTACGGACAAGTTTCAGGATCCTCATAACCGGCACGCCATTGCAGAATAACGCGAGGGAGCTTTTCAACCTTCTCCAGTTCCTCGACGACAAGCACAATGCTGAGCGATTGGAGGAAGAATACTCTGATATGAACAAGGAGAATATCATGAAACTCCATGATCTTATCAGGCCGTACATTCTCCGCCGCACGAAAGCCCAAGTCCTCACTTTCCTTCCCCCAATGGCCCAGATTATTGTCCCAGTTTCGATGAGCGTGCTGCAAAAGAAGCTCTACAGATCGATCCTCGCAAAGAACCCGGATTTATTGCGTGCCCTCTTCATGAACAGCCACAAGATGAAGCCGACTGAACGGGCCAGCTTGAGTAATATCCTCATGCAACTGCGCAAATGCTTGTGCCATCCATTCGTGTACAACCAGGAAATTGAAGAGCGGGATCAAAACCACACGGTCCTGCACCGCAACCTTGTCGAAGCATCTTCGAAGCTACAGCTACTGAAAATTCTTCTTCCGAAGCTTCAAGAGCGTGGGCACAGGGTTCTGATCTTCAGTCAATTCCTCAATATGCTCGATATCATTGAGGATTTCCTCGACGGCCTTGGCATGATGCATCAACGATTGGATGGTACTATCAGTACGCTTGAAAAGCAGAAGCGTATCGATGAGTTCAACGCACCCGATTCGCGATTGTTCGCATTTCTGCTCTCGACGCGCGCTGGAGGCGTAGGAATCAATCTTGCGACAGCGGATACCGTTATCATCTTGGATCCAGATTTCAATCCACACCAAGACATCCAAGCACTATCTCGCGCCCATCGGATCGGCCAGAAGAACAAGGTTCTATGCTTTCAGTTCATGACCAGGGCGAGTGCGGAAGAGAAGATTGTTCAGATCGGCCGTAAGAAGATGGCACTTGACCATGTGATCGTCGAGCAGTTGGACGCAGATGACGCGGAGACCCAAGACGTAGAGTCCATTCTCCGCCATGGTGCCTCAGAGCTGTTTCAGGATGGAGATGACAAGGACATCAAATACGATAGTACATCCGTGGACAAGCTACTCGACCGAAGCCAGATGGAGAGTACTAAGGCCGGAGCGGATAATTCCGCTGAGTCTCAATTTTCCTTTGCTCGAGTCTGGGCCAACGACCAGGGTAGCCTCGAAGATACTCTGTCTGCAGCAGATGAGCGCCCTCCGGACCCAACCATATGGGACCGCATTCTCAAAGAGCGCGAAAAGGCGGCTGCTGCCGAGGCTGCTCTACGGCAAGAAGCAATGGGCAGGGGCAAACGTTCCCGTGGTGTAAGTCTCACTTGGGATAACGATTTCTTGCTTTTCTTCTCTTTCCCTCGATTCTAAACTCTCTCTAGCAACCCGTTTCGTACGCCCTTGCGGATCGAGATGGTTCCGATGACGAGCAAGCTCCTCGAGTACAGAACAACGCTCGGTTCGACGAGTCGGATGATACCGACTACCAAGCGCGTCACAGCGATGCCGAAGAATCTCCTGATGAAGAGGAGGTTGAAGGGGTCTCCCCAGGCGAGCTGGGAGTCTCCCAAGTTCCCGCTAGAACCGCTCTTCCAGGTGCAGGCGCAGGCGCAGGTACACAAATGGCAAAGAAACCTTCAGAAAAGGCCGCCAAGGGTAGGTGGAATGCTTTGGCTGTATCAGCCAAAGTGCTTTCTTCAAGATCACCCAATTCATTGAATGTAAAGACAGCAAAGGGGACTCCGAAAAAGGTGGTCAGGGGCCCTACGATGAAAGCGCCAAGCAGCATCCCAAAAGGCGTGAAGACAAGCAGCTTCTCCAAAAAGGCGAAGCCAAGCAGCTTCCCCAAAAGGGCGAAGCCAAGCAGCTTCTCCAAAAAGGCGACGCCAAGCAGCTTCTCCAAAAAGGCGAAGACAAGCAGCTTCTCCAAAAAGGTGAAGCCAAGCAAGGTTGTAAAAGCTGGGAGGAGTGGCAAGACCGCCGAGCTGGCCGAAACTCTTCCAAAGCCCAAGAGAAAAAATGGCAAACCCCTTTCCACTTCAACGGGATAGGCGACAACTCTCCGAGCACCAACTCAGCCAAGATCATACCCGTATCACCAAATTCTCCTCTATTTCTTCGATCGATCGGTGTTTCCCGTAGTGTCAACTCCTCTAACATTCTGAGAGCCATGCTAAAGATTCTATAGCTACCTTTCAACGTGCAGTTCTCCGTCCTCAACGAATGCCTCCCCAGACCTCGAAAAATAACGCGAACGCCCCTCCACAAATGGTCAATTGCCTGGCATGTTCCACAGTCCATCATGAGGGATATTGCCGGTTGAAACTGGCAGGTGTTGAGAAATGCCCCCTATGCGGAATTGCTCACTATGGCCACGCGCGAGTTTGCCCCCACATCGGTTCTGAGACCCAGGTCCGCCAAATGCTTGAGGCGCTGCGCAATTCCAACGAAGAGGCATATCTAGTGAAGGCCGCAACCAAGTATCTAAGGGGCGTGAAGGGCCACCTTGTACAAAGCGAAAAGCTCGCACGTGAAAAATTGGAGAAGGAGCAAAGGGGAGAGGTTCCAAGCTCTAGGAATCCTACGACGTCGTTTCCCCCACGGCCTATCTCCCATACTGCAGGCACTCAACGCCCACCTTATTCTTCCACCCAACCGTCGTCATTCTCTACTGCATCTGCGCGCAATGGCGGTACTGCTAGCAAACTGGGATCCACCGCTGAGACCAGCATCGACATCTCGAGCAGCGGCTCTGGACCTGCCAATCGTAGTATCCCCAGCGGTGGCTTCAATACCAACAATGCTAACAATCCTGCCGTTAGCGCGCAGCAAGTCCCGTAAGACGTGGAACATCGACTAATGGCGGCATTCTACAACATGAATTCGCAGCCTGGTGGTGGACACTGATGGGAATGAGAGTGGAAGTGGAAGTGGGATTGCTCTTGATGATTGCTTTCGTGTGGAGATGGTTCTTTCAGTTCTTGCACATAATATTCTTCATTTCTATGGCTTCAAAATGGGGTGGTCGTTGTTGATTGGCATTTTCAACGGAGTTTGATTGCCTACATGGACGTGGTTATGGGCGGAAAAGTGAACGTGAGAGCTTTGCGGATGGGCATCAAATAGGTCAGCCAAATGCGTATAGAGTGGTTTCGTCGAAACCATGTTTTCGTGATCAGGTCAAAAGTAATCAATTTATGCTTCCTTCGCCCACAAGTTTGCCTGCTCCTTCAGACTGCTGCCCTCAAGGCCGCAAATGTTGCAAGGGAGCAGAAGCACGTGATTCTAATGTGAGGTCGGTTACTAAGCGAGAGCTGATCAACGTTAGTGGGTTTTGGCACAGCTTTCCTTAAACCCCCCTAATCACAAGGAGACAACACGACAGCTTTTCTCCAGCTCGACAGCTTCTCCAGTCCACGCCGACCATCTCAAACTCCCACCACGCATCCGCCATGGAGACCTTGTGGGCCTATATGAGGCTGTTCCTCTTGTTCCTCGCTCTCCCCGCCATCTCCGCCCTCAAGTTCGATATCCAGGCGCATCCTGGATCGGAATCTGCCTCGAAAGAGCGATGCATCAGGAATTTTGTGGCCAAAGACCAATTGGTTGTCGTGACGGCCATTGTGGGCGGCTCGAAGGGCGATGGGCAACAGCTCAACATGCATGTACGTCTTCCATGTTTTGAGCCTCGTGCGCCGCAGGTTGCACTGGAAGCACGCGAGCATCAGCATCAGGTCCGCAGACAGCTAATCCACACTCTTCGTACAGATCAAAGATGCTGTAGGCAATGAATACGGCCGCCCCAAAGACGTTGTCGGAGAGAACCGCTACGCTTTCACCTCGCACGCCGACTCCGCTTTTGACGTTTGCTTCGAGAACATCCTCACAGCCAGTGCGTGCGCCCTTCCAGCTTTCTCCCTAAACTATTTCTAATCACGCCCCCTCCAACCGCTAATAGGTCTCCACAAAATCACAGATCACGCAGTCATGAATCCCACCCGGCACGTCGAGCTCGACATTGACATTGGCGCCGACGCGAAGGACTGGAGCGCCGTCCAGGCGCACGAGAAATTGAAGCCCGTGGAGGCGGACTTGAGGAGGATAGAAGAGACGGTCGGGGAGATTGTGGCCGAGATGGACTATCTGAGGGGAAGAGAACAAAAGCTGCGGGATACGAATGAGAGCACGAATGAGCGGGTCAAATGGTTCGCGTTTGGGACCATGGGAATGTTGGTTGGGCTTGGGATTTGGCAGGTCATATACCTACGGGCGTACTTCAGGTGGGTATCCCGATGGCGGAAGTAGACAAGAGTGACTGCTAATTCGATGACAGGTCAAAGCATCTTATCTAAGCATTTTGGAGGAGTACTGATGATACCATTGGCGATTGCTCAAAAAGTTCAACTTCATGGCGTCTCCTGGGTTGGGTTCATGAATATACTGGGTGTGGGATATAGTATTGGAATCAGCTGTTTCCACTTTCAATATTAAACCTCAAGAGCATGATGAATGTTTCCGTGCTGACCGCTTCCACTGTGGTTCGGGAAAGCCTGCTCGAGTGGATCCTACTCACTCTGTGTTTCTTTTCAACTCCTCCTTCCCGTTCTCTTACCTCCAAGTCGCATGGCCTTCCTTCCTCGAATCTGCTTCCTCGCGAGGGCAGCTTCAATCCTCCACATTTACGAAGAGCAAACAAATGAACTCGACCTTCTCTTCCCCGCGCATTCATTACCACCAAACCCTCAAAATTCCCTCAATCAGAACGTAATTCATTCCTCAAACGATCACTATCTCCTCGTATTAGTTTTCCTAAACCGTCTCCCTTCTGAACTCTACCGTCATCAACATGTCCGCCGATTACCCTGTCATCGACCTCGGCGAGCGCCCTCCTCCAGGCGTCCGTAGCTCGTCAGACTCGGAGCTCCAAACCTTCAGCACTGCCGCTTCCGGAGGCCTCGCAGTTCCCTCCAGACCCCCTAACACGCGCCAAATCTCGCACGATGCGACGACCAGTGCCCGCGCCGGCCGCGAGTAAGAATACCCATCCTTGAATAATGCCGAAACCCTCTCCCAGCCCTCATATCTCACACACAACCACAGGGACCTATCCAGCATCGAATTCATCATCGGCACCACTCGCAAATCCTTCCACATCCACCGCGACCTCCTAACAAAATACTCGTCCTACTTCCGCTCGCTGCTCTCGGACCCGCACCCCGCCGGCGCCCTCGAATACCGCCACCTGGACGAATTCGCCTTCGCGCTCTTCGTGCGCTGGCTCTACGGCGCGCACCTCGCCGGCCCCTCCGACTTCCACTCGATGCACCACTACGTCGGCTTCTACATCCTGGGCCTCGAATTCCGCATCGAGAACGTGCAGAACCTGGCCATGGACCTCATCCGGCGCTACTATCGGGGCGCGAATATGACGGCGCCCGCCTACCGCCTCGAGTACGTGTATGAGAATACCGACGAGGATAATCTCATGAGGCGGTTTTTGGTCGTGACGGCGGCGTATCGCGCGCTTTGTGAGGGGCGGATCAGTGAGAGTGTGCAGGAGGTTGTGGAGAAGGGCGGCCCGCTTGCTAGTGATTTTGTAAAGGCGCTTTGTGGGTTGCATGGGAATGGGCTGGTGGATGTTAGGAGGGGGAGTAGTTGTGCTTGGCATACGCATGAGGGTGGGGCCAAGTGTCCGGCTGCGGGCAAGGGCGGGTTGGAGCCGTATGAGTCTTGAGTTGTGTGCATGTGTGTTGGTGGGACTGGATAGCCTATGTTGGTGTTGAGGGATGAACCTGCGGAGGGGAAGTAGGTTGATGATGGGCACCTACATCTTACTCAATGACTCCTTGGACGTTCGCTATCTCACCTAAGCCGCTTCTTAGCTTCGCTTATGAAATTGTACCGTAGTTCATGGGTAGCTCCTGGAATTCATGATTGTTCCACTGTGGTGCTCAGCCTCCATCTCTCCCTTCCACGGTCCGTTAGAGAAGCCTTTGTTCAGATGCGCATGAATTCAGGTTTGAAACCTTTCGTTCACCAGAAGTAATTGCAAGAGAAGGGCGCTATGTACTACCATCTGGCTGTCCCGTCTGGCACGGAATACCCCTGATGATGGTAATATACATCCACGTGACTACGGTCACGTTTTGCTGACTAATCCAAGCTCGACACGCAGACGTTGCACGTTCGTGACGTTGCACCAGCACATCGGCGAAATGGGGGATTTCAGCACTGCTTGCTTCATCATCTATACCAACTCCTGAATGCCCGATCAACGCTCCCATTTGTATCCAAGACACCAATCTCTCATGTCTCAAAGTCCGCAGCGTAAGCGGTTCAGGGCCTGCCTTTTACCACACCCTCCACGACGTTTGGAGTTCTTCGAGTCTTCGATGGCCGACCAGATGAAGTCTTCCGACTCTATATTCATTCTATGGTCATACTTTGTCTTCTTGATGTATGAAAGACTCGCTCATCCTATATTCAATGCCCAGGAGATCACTGGCCTCCACCAGACTTTAGCATTTTCTTGCGATCTTGCTCTTCTACTGTTCCCAGGTCAATCTAGGTCCTCTTGCGGAACAGCCCTGGCGTCGACTTTCTATTAATCTACTCATTATCATCTTTTATATGTCTTTTCTTGGTTTCTGTATCAATTTCCAAATGTCATTGCTGGACCACCGCCTTGGGCAATTCCTGAGTGGTCAAACTCCATGGCGACATTAGTTTGTCAGCTGCGTCTGACAGTATTTCATACTTCATCCCCCGCCAGATTTCCCTGCCAGTTTGCGCGGTGTTTTCCCACTTTTTTGCTTGGAGCAATCCCAAATGAGACATTTCCATTGGGCCAACAATTTGACAAGCCGCATTTGTAGACTCAATGCCAAAATTATCTCATCTCTTATCATGCCAGAAACCAAAAATTACCTCGAGGACAATCACCGGGAGTCATCACGGGTGGCCCAAACCCTCCCAAGGAATGAAAATTGACAGCCGGAGCTGGTATGGATACCGACTAGATCTTCTCGAGACTGTCGACCCCTCACTTACGCCAAATACTGATATACATTACTGGCATAGCCAACAGAAGAGACCTCCGTCATTCTGGGTAGCTTCACGAATGGACATTGTTGGCTGATCGGCAGCGTTGCATGCTGCCGATAGTTTACAGGCCCCAGATACCAGGAGCAACTTCCGGAACCGGCCTTGGAGATAATTTCAAGTAGACCAGAACCCTGTTGGGAGTGAAGAATCGCAGCTGAAGCTAATGGATATCTAGTTCCATTTTATCCGACATTACTGACACCATGCCAGTGTCAGATACCAGAATCAGTTTCGAGGCGTCTACTGAAATAATTCCCAATAGCCCAAAGCCGTTTAGAAACTGTTGGTTGGCAGCTGGAGCTGGCGAACTTTCCATTACATCTTCTTCGGCGTTTGGGATACGCCATCACTGCCAGATACGGAACTCAACTTTGAAGATAGCCCTTGATCGAAGACTACCCGCGCCAAATCTAAGAATTCCGCCCGAAAGCAAGCATCTGGAGCAGTCCCGAGGTTATCCAGCTCCTTCTAGAATTGAAACTGGCAGCAGAAGTTGGCAGAAGATCAATTTCATTCGGTCTATATTACCAATGCCAGATTCTCATTTGCGGGTCGCAAACAAGCTCCCGGAGCAATCCTGAACGGATCCAGCCAGTCGGGAGAGAAGAGATTGGCAGCAGAGTTTAGCAGAAGTCCATTCCGTCCAGTCAATACTACATGTGCCAAATGCTCAATTCCAGGCCGCAAATCAAGTCTTGGAGCAATCCTGAATGAATCCAGCCAGTCTGGGGAGAAGAGATTGGCAGCCGCCTTTTGATTGATCTATCTACCTATCATTCATCCGTCAATCTTCGGTCATAACCGAATCTCCATCGTCGTCCGCCTCACTTTCCCTAGCCTGATTTGGAATTCCGGTCCATTGCCCCACTGTATTGTTGCGCTTGCGCTTGGGAGCCCGCCTCGGATCCTCCTCATCCTCACTCTCATCTTCTTCGGTCTCGAATTCTCCCTGCGGTGCCACCTTTGGTGCGTGGGCTTTGCGAGTGAGCTTCGACCGTGGAGCGGGCATGGGGGTGGCTGAGGCCCTAGCCCTAGGTGTGAGGCGGGGCTTGAGAGCAGGTAGTGGCGCGAAATCGAATTCGTCCGCAAGCTCCTCATCCAGATCATCCTCAATCTCGATGCCTTCGGTTTCCTCTTCCTCTTCATCGTTCTCACCGACTTGCTCTTCTTCGGCTTCCTCCTCCGACTCTTCGTCGTCGTCATCTGCCACCTCGAAAGCTTCCTTCTCCTCATCATTATCCTCAAGATCCTCAATCTCTTCCTCATCACTGTCCTGCTTCTTAGCCTTCTTCTTTCCCTTCTCCGCGGTCTTCTCCTTCCCCTTTGCTTTGGTGTCTGGTGGCGGCTTGGCCCTCAAGGTCTGCAGAAACTCCTCCTCAATCTCCGTCTCGTCACCCACGTCCTCCCACTCCGGGCTCCAGAAATGCCACGACGTGGTGCCATTGTGATATGGCTCATCCGCAATCTCTCCACCAACATATATCTCCCTCAGCTGGTATATGTAGTCGTAGGGCGGCTCGCGTCCCATGTCTTTTGCACCGGACATGTAGTAGAGCACCATGTCATCCATGTCTCCGGACCAGGACACTGCTACTTTGTAGCGGTTTTGGGGATCGGTGAGGTCGAGATTGGCGGAGAGGCCAACATCGTTGGGCCAGAGCCGAGGGAAGGTTTTTGGCTGTAGGAAATCGTTCGTTAACATAATGATTACTGAATGGAAGTAGAAGAGAGAGAGTAGAAGAGAAAGAAAGTACAAACCTTTTTGCCTTTTGCTTTGCCCTCATCCTTCTTGCGAGAAGCACGTGACTTGGGAGCAGGTTTGTGTTCGCCATCACTGTCCTTGTTGTTCTTCTTCTTTCGGGGGACTCGCGGCTGATAAGGCCTCTTCGACTTGGGAGCCACCATTGTGTGGAGTGTCGTGTACAAGAGACGGAGAGGAAAGGTGACCCCGTGACCTTTATAGGTACGAAAGGGGCGGCGCGCCGACGACTAATCGACGACTGATCGGAACGCCAAGTGTGCTGGTAGAGGAGAGGAGGAGGAAGAGGACGGCTAAGCGGAGCGCCAAGTGTGCAAAGAAGGAAGGGGACGGCTAAGTGGAACACGGAGTGTGTAGATGTAGAAAGTGGACGACTAACCGGAACACCAAGTGTGTAGATGGACGAAGGGGACGACGAAGCGGAACACCAAGTGTGTAGATGGAAGAAGGGGAAGACCAAACTGAATGACAAATGTGAAGATGAGGGAAGGGGACAACTAAAACGCCAAGTGTGCAGGTGGAGAAAGGAGACTTACTTCAGAGGCTCTAGATATTACGCCTGTTTTCCAAGAGGAGAGCGCGTATGAACACAAATTCAGAGATCCAACCTCAAAAGGTTTGAGCTAGCCAGGTGCCAGGAAGATCGCGATAATTATCCACCGCCCTATCCTTCCCTTGAATATCGCAAATGGATGAAAACTGGACGTCTACGGAAAAGAATCTGCCTTTAGATGTCGCAAAATGACAGAAGTTGTGCATCTTGTAAAAGGTGTTTGCCTTTGAACATTGCAAATGATGACATGAAGAAGTTTGCCCTCAGAAAAATGTTCTTGGATAGCCAAATTCCCCGCAGGTCTTGACTTTGAGGGCGGACAGCCAAAGGGCCTGGGGGCCGTGTCACTGGTTTTGAGCAGTAGGCGACGCAAAACAGATCTAAAGAGCCAACTTGCATCTTAAGAAGTCTTTGCTAGCGGGGTGCCGGAAGATTATCAAGGTTCTTTCAGTCCCAAAGGTCTTTCCACGCATATCTCAGAACAAGGAGATCAGGACGTCTGATAGGGAAAGCTTACCACTGGATTCCATAAAATAATTGGGAAACTTCTAAGCATTCAAGGGAATCTACACCTACGGTGTACACATTCATTCTCCCTTGTGGGCCCTGGTATCAATGTTCCTCGTTCAACCCAACCCCTGAGGATTCATCTTTGCCAGACTCTATCGGCATGAGTGCAAGATAACAAAAGGTAGCAGTACGAGCCTAGTAGGAACGTCTTACTGGAGCTTTCAAAAGGGGCTCTCAGCAAGGAAGAGATATGTATGGAACGTTTAGTAGAGCCATTTGCCACGCGCGGACAAGATCAGAACTTTATCAAACGTAAAGGAAAAAATAGCAGATCATACCCAAGTGCAGAAACTGGAGCAGCAGGAAGGCTGTTCAAAAGCACACCAAAATTCGCGATTCTTACCATAGTCATCGAGGCGTGGTCGATTGCGTTTCTGGATCAGTTCAGTCCGGACCCTGGACGAGACTTGAAGTGGTGGCAGCGGCTGGAGAGGAATTTGCCTGAGAGTTTGGATACTGTGGATGAGTTTGGGGAGAAGGTTAGTGTGTGTGGGTTCTGGACCATTGTGAGAGTTATGCGAGTGATTGATGCGTTGGAGAAGAGGGTACTTCTTGGAAGATTTGGCAGAAAGAGGCGGCTTGCGGAGGATGTGGAGATGGTTGACAGTCGCTGAAATGCCGACGCCCTCGAATGTGCACATTATGTGCTAATTTTTGGGAAGTACCTTTAGAGGATTTTAATCTTGTTCTCTGGTCTAATATCCACTTTGGCGTTTCGATTCCATGTCCAACCTTCCGTCTTCGAAATCTAAGTATGCTGAGCGCTTCCGATTAAGATACATATAATGTTCCTGCTTCCTCAACCTATTGATAGTTTGACATTTGGTCAGAAGCACATGGAGGAGGACACCCTGCGGAAACGGGCGAATTTCGAGCTCTCGAATCCATATCATTTCCACCGCCACCGTGCGTCGCTCGACCAAGAGAACCTTCTATCCTGGAACTGGAGACTCCCGGGAGCAACTCAAGAACTTCGGCTCTTCTCAATTTCTGAGTTTAGGTATAATATTGGTCCGACCTTGTGGGTTAATTGTTAGTCTGGAACTCCAGAAGTTTTCAACACATTGTTCCTACATCGCTGCCCGCTGAGAGAGCATGCTGCTGGGAACTGGTCTTCGCATGCTGAGGATTTTTGCCCGACCGAGTTTGGCACTTTAAGATGCGAAAATGGAAAATGAGAGCTTCGAGGAATTTAACGATTTGTCGCTTGACATATCATGAACATCGTCTTACTGGAAATATACGCCATTAGAGCGTCGAAAAGATGATTTAGAGTGTTCAACTATGATCTTTCACTTGGATATCGTAAGTGAATAAATATCGGATATCGACGTACAAATATACACTCGAAGGATAAGCCCTTCAAAAGAGTTTTTTCGATAGGTGAGTTTCGTCAAAACTAGGTATTTGGGTGACGAGTGAATAGTAAAGAATGGGAAGGTAGAAGATCTGATATGCAAATACATGTACGATTACAGAGGTTGAATGAAGTGCCAGGTGCAAAGTAGTAAGAAGCATTATAGGACCATTGTTTGAAGAAATGCGTTTGCTCAAAGGCGGTCTGGTCAGAACCTTACAGGTAACCGACAACAACTGGTGTGAAATCGAGAATCAGGGTAACAAAATTGAACAGCTGCTAGACGTATCATGGATGTACCAAGCCACGTTTGCGGGAACAGCACCTGAGACGTCCAAGTGCATGCCAACTGATATTGCTTGCCTTCCTTCAACACCACTACACCAACACGAAGAACTTGACAACCCCACAAAAACGAGTACGGCTGTGAAAATTGCGTGTGCGAGGAGGCCTGTGATTTCAGCAAACAAGGCCCCCCAGAGAGCGAGGAGGACCTGGAAGGCGGCATAGATGAACCAGACCAGAGTCACGGAGAAGGCGCGGAGAGACCGGAAGATGAAGACTTGTCTTTTTTCCATCTTGGGCCAGTTTGCGATATCTGGGTATACACAGTAAGTATAGACTCCAAGTAAGGGTTGTTGATGAAATACGGACCACATTCAAGGATGATGTTCTTGCAGGACGAGAAACGCTCGGCTGTAAGCCGTAAATGAGGAGCTACGTGTTTTGTGTGACGCGAGGATTGTGGTGTTTTGCTCCAGCGTATAGGAAAGCCATAGCGAGCTGAGATATCGTTTCCAACAGCGGTAGTTAGAAACAGGCAAGTTCCCCGGCCCATGCCAAAATGCCGTTTGGTTTTGTCGAGAATGAATAGTAAAGGACCATCATGGTGAGGAGGCGTGGACGTGTGCTCGAGAGCTTCAAAATCGAGGAACAGATCTTCTGTTTCGACGTTTGAGACATGGGCCGAGTTTGTGCCTACGGGCCATTCGTTGACGCGGGGATTCTTCACTTCCCAGAATGTAATATCCGAGCAATGTGAACAGGCTTGCATACAGAGCCCTGTTCTTTTCAATTCCATCATCAGCAGAGATCGGGATCCGGGAAAGCATTCGCCTCCGACTGGAGATATAGGTATCCAAGAGTCTTCTGGAGTCTGATGGTCTGTGTATCTGAGTATATTAATGAACAGGAGCTCAATCGGAAGAGAGGTCTGAGTCGCCAAAATGGCCTTCATCTGATCTCTGGCCGACAAGCGTATGACTTCAGCTGGGTTACAATCAAGCAGCAATGCAAAAATGCCTAGTATGTCTTCCATTTTGGTTGAAGTACGATTCGCGAGGCGATTCCAAACTGTCTGAAATGCGGATCCCGTGCATTTTGAGCATCGGTCCTGGCCATACTCCGCGGTTGGAATGCTGATTGACAGGTCCAAAAGGTCATGGTAGATAACGTCCTCCAGTGGAGATTCCCGATAGAAAAAAGTCGGTACAATCTCAAGCGAATATCTGGAAAGCTGATTTCGGCGATGACAGGAGTGGATCCATTTTTTCTCTGACTCTTGACCATCTCTGCCTTGGAAGACAGTTTCGTTGGCCAGGCAATACTTTTGGAAAGTCCAGCATCTCGAGTTCCAGCCACACACAGCGATCCGGCTGAGCTTTTCAATGTTTGGACAGGGAGATTCCATGGAAGACAACTCATGGTCCAAGACTAGAACTCTGTCAGCCCAAGAATATGTCGCTGCCATACGAGCCAGAGCTATCAATTTCAATTGCTGCAATGCTTAAACTCGCAACGCTTCCACGTCAGCAGGGGCTGTATAATTAGGCTGGATGACAGGAATGCAGTACACATCTAACCAGAACGTGACGTATGTTCTGAGCCGCGTTTTGCGCCGGAGTAGTCGACCATCTGCTTGAGTGATGCGTAGAAGAAGTCGTTCGAGTTGACACTGCGGTAAGCTGTTACCTCTCGGATTGCCCAAACCGTCGGCCCACAGATGCGAGATGGCCGTGTAAGATGAGGATGGATAGGCTCGAATGTACCGCAAGGAGATGGTGCCGGACGCTTCGATGTTGCAACGCAGGATTGAGATTCCTCCTTCTTTCAAAATCTAATGCATGTCGCCCTCTTGGGCAGTGACATTACCACAAACACATCCAGCCTCTACATGTACTCCTTCAAACGTATTGTTATCTATGTTGTATCCGACGCATCGCCTTTCGAGCTCGCAGCGACCATGATTGATGTATGAAGCGGGGCGCCGGCGAATGCTTGCCAGATATACCAGTGCCGCTGCAGTGTGTGTGTTCCGACAAAGCCTCTGAACTTGGGGGAAACACCATCCGTGGCGGGGTCGAAGCTGATCACCGATTATATGGACCGTGCGAAGAGAAGCCGCATTTGAGTTTCAGAGGCTTCGTAGGCGGTAATCGTGACCGCATCTGTTCTTGTAAATGATTCCAAAGAGCGTATCGATCATGATCCTGATGGAAAATATAATCTATGGCCATCAAATTTGTACATGGGTATTTTCATCTAGTATGGCGACTTGCCTTGCAGCCTTGTCGAGAGTTTTTCGGATTCGAGAACGTTCGGCAGCTGGTACAACCTTCTTTCTCACGAGGTCCGTCAAGGTGCCGGAGTAAAGTCGTTTTCGATTCGGCCACCGATTGGACTCTGTCATGAACATCTGTAGAGCAGATTCGTTCCAGAGCGGTAAACCTAAGACCTCACGGAGAAGACCGAAGTAGAGCCACGATTGAACAAACGCCGCGTTCTCGGCAACAGGCTTCTTCTCCAGCTCGCACAGCTCAAGAAAGTGATGACCAGTCAGATGGTAACCATGCCGAGCCGGGAACGAAAACAATCCGAGTCCATCGTACTGAGGGGCGTCTTCTGTGAAGAACGGCACGCTAATATTCAGGGGTTCGCAATCGTTTGGAAGAGGTAGATGGCCCATCAGAATGACAGCTGTAGAGTAAGGAGCAGAAAAGAAGTTTTGGCGTACTCTAACCACTGAAGTCCGACCAAACACCGTACCTGTCGCAGATTCTCGATCAGCAGAAAAGAGGACCGGGTCGGTAGTTTATTTCTAAGCAACTCGTGAGAGCAACAAAATGCCCGCAATATTTCTCTAGCTTGTGAATGTGTGTCGGGGCCGCTGTTCCATACCAGGCGAATCCTACATCATGTCATCGGTCCTTCGTTCGAGGAGATGATAGATAAAGCCACCTGCACTCTTGTAGTGGATCAATTATCGACGGTGGAGAACAGCAATGGTAGGTGACCTAAGAATCGAGGTAGAGACAGTGGGGAGGAAGCCTTGAAGGATCCAACTCCCAGCTACCTAGAGATTAAGATTGAATTAGTCATGGCATCACGTGCATACCTGGTCACATTCTATAACCCTGGTTCTAAGTATAGAACTCACCATAATCGCTCACAATGACATCGTGTCTTTCTTCCCAGCTCTACTAACCAGTTCCCAGACCTCCAGTCCCTTCTCCCAATCCGTATCCTCCCAGACGTCCACCGAGCCATCTCCCTTCAACCTCCTTACGACTCGAACTCCCTTTCCTTCCAACCCCCAGTCTTTCTGGATACTCTCCCCTCGCAAGAAAGCACCATAAAGATTGAGGAACCCATTCTTGACAAGATCGCGTTCATCTTCTTCGAGATTCTGCCCATCCCCATAAAACCAGATAGCACCATCTGTCCCGTGCGTGACACCCCACTGCTTCGGAAATGACCGGTCGCAGCATTTAGCACGCCACTCGATGCGATAGCGATGAATCAATCCTCCGGCGCCATGTTCATCAAGTTTGTTGATGAAGCCTCGCTCGAGAGCGTGGATATTTATATCGGCGAACAAGCGACCGAAAAGTTCCCGCCAAGATTTGCATTGGCTTGGAAGTTTGCGCCCGGGAGAGTAGTAGTCGAGAAGTGCCGCAGAGACTGAGGGAGAAAAGTCGGCGCAGAGACGGTCGAAGACGGCTTCTGGTGTGTTTTTGACTGGAGGGCGGAATGCGCCGTAGACGTGCCACTCGTCTCTGCATTCACCTATCATGAGCTCGATACCATGGGCTAGGAGCTTCTTTGCAAATGTACCGTCGTTGATACTTTGGTAGAGGTCTTGACGGATAAAAGTGCCATCGGTAACTGCGCGGAAAGTGTGGAGTTTGAGCTTCATGGAGGCTTTGAGGAGGGTGTCGGGAGGTAGAGCTCGGAGGCGAGAAAGCTTTTCTGCAGCAGGCAGCGCTGAAGGAATGTCCAAAGCTCGAATCAAGACGTTGAATTGTTCTTGGGCTAGAGATAGGTTTTTGGGTTGAGGACCAGGGGAGTTGGAGTGCATGACACATCTTCTCGCAATAGGGCGACCGGAAGGAAGAGGATTCCACAAATCGTAGGCCAGTTGATGAAATGCGCTGTGAGCTCCAGCAGAGTATCCGCCGATAGTTATGTTCGAAGGATTCCCGGAGAAGTAGGATATGTTCTTGTAGGTCCACTCTAGAGCGAGACGTTGGTCCCAGAAGCCAAGATTGCCCACTGTCCGATCCAGGTTTGCGGGATCATTGAGGAGTTCCTTGCTTGCTAGAAAGCCGATCACATTGAGGCGGTATGCGGGTTTAACAATAATGGCCTTGACAGAAGTAGAGCTGAGGAGAGATGTCAAGTCTCCGCTATTCGGGTGCCCGAACTGGAGGAATCCCCCATGGATATAGAAATAGACGGGCCAACCACCTTTTGGAGGCTCTCCAGCAGGTATCCAAATGTTTAATTCAAGGCAATCTTCATCAACCTGATCGCTCTTAGACCCGGGCTGGGGACAAATGCTCGTGCCGTCTGTGAATTTGCCGGGATCGGCTTTGGTCCCATATCGGTAACAGACTGCAAGAGGCCTTGGTCGACGCCATCGGAAGGCCCCAACAGGTGGAGAAGCATATGGGATGCCTCCGAAATAGTGACAAAGAACGTCGTTCGTTGAAATGTCTTTGACGATAAGACCCTCAACAAAACCACGATACTCTAGATCTCGGACGTATGGCTCCGTTGTAGTATCTTTGGCGAACTTCATCATGAAGTAACATAGACTGTATCGGAATTCTGAAACAAAGAATTGACACTAGAAACAGGTTGAAAGAAATGAATGGAGAGTAGTGAGAAGAAACAAAATCCCGAAAAACAGCCTCGGATATCCACAAGTCCAGGGGTGACCTGATTACAGCTATTTGCACGGGATTTCTCACAAAAGTAAGGGGGAAAGGAGTCTCATGGTATGAGTCTGAACAGCCCAGTCGTATGCACCGTAATTCATGAGTATAATTCCCAATGGAGGTGGAGTTCGGAGGTTGAGTCTTGATGCTCGGAAGGGAAATGTTCCGCTCAAAGGATCCGTGCACAGCCACACTACTGCACCCAAATGAGACACGCGGCGAAGCAACTTCAGATCTATACGTACACCCCCTCCAATACCTCTCCTTCTCCACCCCCGACATACCTCTTCTTACACAGAGCCAAAGAGTCTTCCAAATCACATTCTGTCCAGAAACCATGGAGTTCAACAAGGCCATGACCAACCGGTCTCTGCGTACCGTCAAGGCAGTATGTACCACCACCACCAATCTCCCACAACCTCGACTCCTAACCCCAATGACAGGAGCTCGAATTCCTCGCAGACAGCGGCGTCATAACCCCCAACCAATTCACAACCATCCTCTCCAACCTCCCCACCGACAGCGCCTCCCGCGCCTCCACCCCGGCAACCGCCATGTCGAACCTCTCCATCGCCTCTCCACCCCCAGGCCCACCTCCCCAGCAAGCAAACACCTACAACGAAAAGACCAACACCAACGGCTTTGCCAACGAGAAGCAAAACTCCTACTACGACAGCCCACCGACAACCCAACCCCCACCCCCAGCCTACCCCTCCTACCCCTCGACGCCGCTGCCCCCAGTGCCCTTGACCCACGCCAGCGCCCTCTACGCCTACAACCCGGCCGACGCCGGCGACCTGGCCCTCAGCCCCAACGACCGCGTCGCAGTAACCGAGTACATGAACGCCGAGTGGTGGAAGGGCAAGAACGAGCGGACGGGCATGGAAGGGATTTTCCCGCGCTCGTACGTCAAGGTTGTTGAGGAGAAGGGGGCTGGGATGGCTATGCCGCCGCCGATGGCGTCTACGCAGAGTAACTATGGGAATATGCCGTTGGATGTTAGTCAGAGTGGAGGCTCGGAGCCCGGGAAGCCGAGTAAGGTGCAGGAGGGTGGGAAGAAGTTTGGCAAGAAGTTGGGGAATGCGGCGGTGTTTGGTGCTGGGGCTACGATTGGGTCGAATATTGTCAACAGCATTTTCTAGGTTAGATGGGTTTTCTATCTGTCAAGTTCTCATTTATGGGCGTTGGATGGGATAAGGCTATCGGATGTGTGCCTAAATAGTGGATGGAGTTGAATGTATTCGTTTGTTCATGGCTCGAACGGTGCCAGGCCGTGAAAATCCCCGACTTCGGAATCCGTCCGATCATCTGCGCAAAGGTGTCAGAAGTCTCGCGTTGGCTTTGGAGTCGTGGTGCTGCACGAGCGGTGATCCGAGGGGAACTCATGCTTCACTTCCGACATCTTTCCGCGGAGATGCACCTGGATATATCACGCAGAATTTGAAATTGAGAGGATTGTAAAAGAAAACATATCATCAGGCATGCAAATAACTGACTGAGCTTTGGAAGACCAATCACAACGTCAGAGCTCCCCGCTGTACGTCTCATGTCTTGCTTCTCGACGAGATGGAGAGACGGCACTGTGCCACCATCTAAAGTCTCCCACCGCAATTTTAAAGAGGCAGTCGTTGTAAGAATTGGTCGAATATATTTGTAGGCAGTTTGAAAATTGATCGGGAATCATCAATCAGCGATTAGATTGTACGGTAGGAGTCGAGATTTGATTTGAACTATAGCCAGTCATTTCTCCATATTCGAAAAGATTCGAAGCAGAGCCTCGGATTACTGCCCACCGTGTGTTAGTTGTTCAGGTTCGACTGAATGGTGAAGCTTCACCCGTCGAGGTTATTCAATAATTCAGGTACCTACCCAGAGTGTCCGAAAGGTTATTGCGGCTCCTCTCTGCTTGATCTGAAGACCGTTTTGGTGCGGTAACACTCGGTTCAAGATTCTTACAGAACTGTGGGAGCAATCCAAGAGTTACTAAGTACTACTTGTGGTGTTCAAGAAAGTGGTATTCCTACTCATGTTCCCGAAGTCAAGGCTTGTTAGGACTGCTTGTCGATTCGGTGCCTGAAGAGTTTCTTTCGACCGATGTGAAAATGCGCTGGTCTTTTTTGGAGGTAGGCGCAGTATTTGGAATTGGGAAGGAAATACTCCCACGCTCGGTCAAACACAAGGGTTTTCAAATTGCCGGTCTGGATTCGTAGAGACATGTTCGAAGCTTCCACCGCGCTTTCTCTGCAGGTGCGAGAGATGCCGTCGTCGGACGCAGTTGATGTCCAGGAAACACCTAGGTAGGTAGGGAAGCACTTACCATTTAGCACAGGATTCTTACTTCAGAGAGTTTCCATGGTAATCAGCAGCTTCCTCTCTTCCTGGCATTGAACAAGTGGCATTCCATTCTTACGTCTTTGAAGCCAAAATTTCCACACTGCTTGATCAATCCACATCCATTTCTACCACAGAATATGCCATTCGACTCAGCCGCCGCACTTGAAGCGCAATGGCGTGCTTGGGCCACAGAAAGGAGCAGCGACGGACTACTCGGTGACTGGACGGCGAACCTGAACCGAGAATTCCTCTTCCCCCGTCTCCCACCCGAAGTCTGCAAGATAATCATTTGGTTCCTCTTCGACGGCCGCACCAGTCCCAGGCTCATTCATCCTACGACGCCAGGCAGCCCCGCGCAGGTCTCCCTAGGCAGAGGCACAGCGGGCCTATTCTTCCGTTCCAAATTCCACCATCTGTCGCATATCCGCTTCCCGACGACGTACGCTGCGGTGCCGTCGCCGTATCTGGGATTGATATTGGACAGGAAGACCAACATGCTGGCAACGGACGTTGGGTGGGAATCAACGACAAAGGTCTTCCGGACCCCGAAAGACTTTTCGGAAGTGGCTTCGTTCTTCATAACAGACAAGAAGAGGATGCCGAGCAAGAATGCCATAAAGATGATCGAGCTGAACTTTACCCACCGGGGTTTCGAGGGCTTCTTCGATGTGCCGTATTCGGCAGCCGAACGCGCGAATGAGCCGTCATTGGATGGGTCCTTAACGAAATACATTAGTGAAAATTGGGCCATGAATGATGACGAAGATTGGCTGGTGAGAGCAAAGCTGCTGCTGAAAATCCCGGGGCTGAAGAAGCTCGTATTGCGGTTCCACGATACGCGGTACGGCGCAGAGACGGATCCGTGGGGATCTGATGACCCGAAGGTCACGGGAGCGTACGTAACGCTGTGCCAGCATGGTGTTGTCTGGTTCTTCTTGAAGTTCGCCTACCCCATCCTGCGGCAGCTTCATGAAAAAGGTGTTGAGATTGAGTGCGCGGGTGCCCTGAGTATCGGACCAACGTTCGTCAACCAACGACTGAGGAAAATGTTGAATTGCAAATGCCAGTGGCATACGGCGGTTGAAGAGGAAGTCGCCGAGTTGCAGCGAATGGAAGAAACAATAAACTGGGGACAGCAGTAAGCAGTGTTCTTTTCAACATTTGAAGGTCTTTCCAGCTCGTCAGGCTCACTTTCCTCCAGCATGTTGAACGATTGCGCATGCGAGATACCTTGCCGCTTCGAGCCTTACTACGAGCTGATAGAGGACCCGGAACCGCCCTCAGGTGAGACCAGGAGACTTGTGTTGTGTAGATGCCCAACCTAAGTCTGTCACAGCTTCCAGCGATGCCGAAGCGGTCCAGCTCATGGCCAACTACACTTGGAATGAATGGGAGACGGATCCTTTTAGGATGAGGAATATAGCCAGGACAGAGTGGGGTTGGACTGCCATGTCACAGCCGCCAGTCAGATGCGTGTGCGAGTAAACCTAGCTAGGTTAGAAGGAGTGTGAATTGCGAGAGCGAAAGCACTCCCAGACTCGCGGGAAGGAATATGACTGTGTACTGTTCCAGCTGTGTTGTGAGCTGTGTTGTGGGATGATACCTTGATACTTGCCAACCTGGCGGATATATAGTGAACCCGACCCTCCGAAACTTCGGATATAATTTAGTTGACGTGCCCGATACATCCGTCAACACCTGGTATTAGGCAATTACAGACTATTTCAGCATCTTCGCATCGCTCCTAAAAGTCTGTTGTATCCATCGGTCAACATCTCAAACATTCGCGTCACCTATGGCATTCTCATACAAGAAGATCCTTGTCGTAGGGGCAACTTCAGGGATTGGTCTCGCTCTGGCCGAGCGCTTCGTTAGCAACAATCAGAAAGTCATTGTCGCCGGCCGCCGCAAAGAGCATCTCGATGCTTTTGTCGAGAAACATGGAGAAGAGTTGGCTTCATCCTATGTTTTCGACGTCACCAGACTCGACGCGATCCCGAAATTCGCCTCGGAGGTCACAAAACAGCACCCAGATCTGGACTGTGTCTTCGTCAATTCGGGGATCCAGCGTGGCTTCGACTTCTCCAAGCCAGAGTCGGTCGACTTGGATGTCCTCGGGATGGAATTTACCACCAACTACCTGGCGTGTATTCATCTGACAACGGCGTTTCTACCGCACCTCCAGGCTCAGCAGTCGGACACTTGCCTCATGTACACGACGTCCGGTCTGGCTCTTGTTCCCATAACGCGTTGTGCGAATTACTGCGCTTCCAAAGCGGCAATGCATCACTGGCTTCTCTGCCTGAGAGAGCAGTTGAAGGGTGGACCAGGAAATGTCAAGGTTGTCGAGTTGTTCCCACCTTTGGTCGACACGGAGCTCCATGACGAGAAACATCAACCAGACTTGAAAGATGTGAGCTTGAAGGGGATGCCGCTGGAAGAGTATACCGACAGGACTTGGGCCGCGTTGCAAGAAGGGGACGATCAGATTCCCGTGGGCATGCCGGAGCAAGCTTTCAATACGTTTGAAAAGCAGAGGCAGGTGGTATTCAAACAGATTGTTGATATGTCTGCCCAAATGTTCAAAAAAGATGGATCCGCTCTATAAGATGTACTTCCAAGGTCCTGGATGGAGTATTTGGGAATGCACATGTATGGCGCGGTCGGGAAAACGCTGGAGTTGATAGTGTAATGCAATGAACTTCCATACCGCGATGAAAGAATCCTCGAAAACAGAATTGGAATGGCCAGTGTGTTCTGTGAGCATCTGGAAGACTTGAACGGCGCATCGTTCAGCTCGAAACGCAGGGACGACGTTACACGAGAATGATGTCAGGTGCAGAGTAGACAACTGATCTTCGCTCGTGATGATAGATACCAAAAGAAGATTTTGAGGGGAGCATTTCATGAAGTGGGTGTGACTGTGGATGTTGTCTTGCTTCCGCTCATCGGAGATGGAAAGGTCTCGGCATGGATGACGTCTCGTGAATATGAACATCACTTCAACACCAAGTCCATCAACACGAGTCCTAGGAGAAACACGACAAGAGATTGTCGACCGCGGAGTCTCGCAACACGACTTCCAAGAGAATGAGTCCAAGTCGGAGGTCCCAAAAAGGCGGTCCCAACCATCGGCAAGCGAGCGTCGAGCCGCGAGAGGTTCGCCCACCCGGCTGAGAGGAAAAAGAAATTAGCGGCTGCTGTCCCGTCCCCGTCCTGTTGCTCCAAGCACGCGAAAAACGACGGTCCTATTGACCTTGCAGGAACACTACCAAGATGCATCCACTGAGTGGTCCACTCTTCTTAACCGACCGTGGTCCCTTGATTGTGTCAATTGCAATGCCATACCTCCACAATCATGGGTTCCACCTCGAATTTCGACCTTGAGACCGCTCGCACCGAAGAAGGTTTGCCAAGTGATGAGAAGGAATCCAGAGAACGCTTCAATGTGAATCATGTAGACACGGAAAAACCGGACGATCTGGAGTCGAAGCCAGCCTCATCTGCGACATCCGACACCATGTCTACGGGTACCACTACTATCGAGGAAGACGATGCTGCGAGCAGAGGAGGACTATCTAAAGCCAGAGCAATTGCTCTGACTGTGACCGTTACTGGAGCGGCCTTTCTGAATGTGAGTTCAATTTCACTCGTTGAATATACTGTACCGTCCCTGTTACTGACCATATTGCAGACAATGGGCGTTCAAATCATCGTTCTGGTTCTTCCAACTGTGGGACGAGACTACGACATCCCTGATAGCCGCCAACAATGGATCGTGGCTGCATATTCTCTCACCTTTGGCTGTTTCCTAATGCTATGGGGAAGACTGGCAGACGTCTTTGGGCGAAGGCTCATCTTCATCATTGGGTCTGCCTGGCTCACAGCTGCATCTATAGCAACACCATTCATGCCGTCGGAGATTGCATTTGATGTCTTTAGAGGCTTGCAAGGGCTGGCAAGTTTTCAACGTCAATTACAAATCAGGTTTGTGGTGCTAACGTATTTGGAAAGGGTGCCGCCGCCAATGTACCAACTGCAATCGGCATATTGGGATCAACTTTCCCCCCAGGACAGGCAAAGAACTTTGCCTTCTCCTGCTATGGCGGAGGAGCACCTATGGGCGCTGTATTTGGCAACCTTCTTGTACGTTCAATCCCTCCTCGTCTTGGGTCAAGATCTAATCGTCCTTGTACAGGGCGGACTCGTTGGCCAATATGCATCTTGGCATTGGCTCTTCTGGATCACGGCCATCTTCGCGGGCGCCATCACCGTTGCTGGAATTATTTTGATCCCCAAGCCTCCTCCAAATGTGCAACGGCCGAGCGTAAAAGACGTGGACTGGATCGGAGGATTCCTCGTCACTGCTAGCCTTCTCGCTCTCCTGGCAGGACTCACCGAGGGCAACGTTGTTGGATGGAGCACTGCTTACATCCCTGTGCTCCTTGTTCTCTTTGCCGTGTTGATGGCAGCTTTCATTCTATGGCAGTGGTTCTTGGAAAAGAAGACAAGTCGAAAGCCACTAGTCAAGATAACCATCTTCAAGAATGGCAAATTCTCGGCTGCCATGGTTATCATGTGCCTCTTCTTTTCTTCGTTCAACAACTACATCATATTCGCAACCTACTTGTAAGTTGGCCGCTTGGGTTGACTGCTGTATAGATACTGACAACAGAACCAGCTATCAAGAATACCTTGGCCTGAGTTTGATACAAACCTTCTTGCGTTTTCTTCCCATGGGCGTCGTCGGCCGTAAGTCCACTTTTTGAATCTCAAGCCGCTCAAACTCACATTCCTCATAGTATGTGTGATATTCGTAATGGCCCAAGTCATATCTCGCGTCCGTGGAATCTACATCCTCGCATTCAGCAACATCAGCGTCAGCATTTCCTGCCTCTTGCTCGCTGTGCCAATCCCACCAAGTACCATCTTCTGGGCCTACGGATTCCCCGCCATGATCCTCGCGGTCTGGGGCGCCGACACGCTGGTGCCGACTTTGACTCTATTCGTCGCGCAATCTCTACCGCAAGAAGACCAAGCCATGGGAGGTGCACTGATCAATGCGGCTGGTCAGATGGGTCGCGCTATCGGTCTTGCTATCGCTACGGCCATTGAGACGGCGGTCATCGCGAGTGAGGAGAATGTTGATATTCAGGAAGTCGGAAACAGTGCTCCACCACAGGGTAGTGGGCAGCTGCTTGACGGACTGCATGCCGCCCAGTGGACTAATTTCGCTTTTGCCATTGCTGCGCTGGTTGTGGTTGTGGCTGCGTTTAGAGGGGCAGGCAAAGTAGGCCATCGTAGCCATACTAAGAAATGAAGTCTTCATGCGATCAATATCCTATTTTGGCTATCGCTCGATTCATCGTTATGATAGCAACAAGCTTCCCATCCCAAAGAACTGATGTGCCCGTATAACACGCAGACATGCTTCCAAATTCGCCAAGTTGTCGAACGGAGCACTGCATGTTCTTGTGCGGCATGCCTAAACATTCTCCCACGGAATCGGTCCTCGGTAATCGTGTCTTAGTAATCTAGCGAAGCCAGCCTTCCTGAACCATTTCCTATTTGGGACGATATAGCCGTTGAGAACCGGTGGCTTGGCGGTGACCTCCACTCACCAATGACGGCACCCTCATTTGCTTAACTTGACTCCACGCCTTGATGACGCCCCACGAATTGATGACACTTTATTCTATGGTCTCTCTCCTTTCGCGCTTCTTGTTCTCATGAAATAATTTGTATAAGGGCCGGCCTGCAGTCTCGTGGAAGCTATATCAAGACTCAGACTTCCAACCACAGATACCACCCCTCTTCGACCGCACGCGACAGTTGCATTCCCACTTGTACTGCAACAATGGCAATAGATATTTCAGCAGGAGGCCTTTACCTCTACTGTATCGCCATGCTCCTCTTCCTCATCCCCGCCACCATAATCTTCCTCGAATCGCGCCCCGAAAAAGGCCAGCGCCCCAAAACCTCCACCAACCTTCGCCTCCCGCCTCCAACAAAGATAATCGCCCTGAGGATATACCCCATAAAGTCCTGCCGCGGCATCTCAGTCACCTCGCGCAAACTTCTTAAAACGGGTCTCGACCTCGACCGCCAATGGATGTTCGCCGACGCCTCGACCATGAAGTTCCTCACCATCCGCCAGATCAGCAAAATGACGTTGATAAACACTGCTGTGGACGAAGAGAAGGACGAGCTGCAAATATCAGTCAAGAAAATAGACGAGGACCCAGACATCTCCATCACAATCCCCGCACACCCCTCCAATGAGTGGCTCGCCGAAAACACAACCCTCACCTCCGGCGAGATTTGGGGTACCGTAACAGACGGCTACGCTTACAGCGAAACCCTTACAGCCCCCTTCTCCGAATTCTTCGGCCGCGAAGTCCGGCTGATATACAAAGGCCCGACACCCCGCCTCCTCGGAGGCAACGGCGCCGAGGAGTACCTAGGTAGGAAAGAAAGCACCATGTTCGCGGACCTAGCACCGATCCAAGTCTCCAATGCAAAGAGCATGGACGAGCTCAATGAGCGGCTGAAAGCGCAAGACGAGGGCGAAATCACCATCGAGCGGTTCCGACCAAACATCGTCGTCAAGGGCGATAAACCATGGAGCGAAGATGTCTGGAAAACGCTGCGTATCACCGGCGACAAGGCTGGCGGGAAGCGCATGGATCATATCACCCTCGACGTCTCGGCTAGGTGTGCAAGATGCCAGGTGCCGAATGTGGATCCGGATACGGCGGAGAAGCATAAGCGGCAGCCGTGGGATACGATGATGAAGTATCGGAGGGTGGATGAGGGAATTACTTTTAAGCCGTGCTTTGGGCTGCTGTGTGTGCCGAGGTGGGAGGGTAAGGTGGCGGTCGGGATGGACTTTCAGGTGACGGAGTGTACGGAGGAGCATAGGTATGTTACGGGGATGTAGTTGGGAGGGACTTTTTGAGGGAATGGAGTTGAACAGGTGGATTCGAGGTGCCTCATCCGACTGCAAAGCGATGACAGTGAAGTATGAACCTGGATTTTAGACCTTTCGTGTTCGGTGTCGTTCCTAATCATCTTAGTTTCTCATTCTTCATCTGTCCGTCTCAGCCATAAGATCTCATGCATCATCATGTCTTTCGTGTTCTCATCATCGGAGTTGGTAGGGAATGGCATGGTGAAGAGCAGAGTAGGTGGACGCAGAAGGGTGTTGAAGCTTTTGAGGGTGCGCAGGCTTGAGGGTAAACATACGCGTCATGGAAATGGAGCAGTCACTCCAAAACATTGGTGAGGTTGGTGGTGGGTGGAGTGGGGTTGAGGAAAAAGAGACACGAAGGTGGATGGACCAAGAGACCACCACAAGAGGATATCAAGGCATGTCAACAGATAGTACAGATAAGATCTGGGAGTGTGCACCACCTGCCTGAAGCATGTAGATTACTTTACTGTATATAAGCACCGTACATCGAGTCAATAATCAAGTTCCCAAAGACAGGCCATGCGGTAGAGTGGTATGAATGTATCTTTCCTGGTGTAATAAAGTGTATCCCCTCTGGAGACATGGGACAGCCGGGTTCCCAATAAGGATAAGGTGCATGAGTATTGCGCTGCCACAAAAACAGATTGGGGCATTCGACAGGTACTGTCCCGGGTACATTTTTTTGTTGCATGCAATTTTTTTTTTCTGTTTCCCTACATTTCCCTGGTCTACGCTGGAGGTTCTTGGAGCTATTCTAGGGGTTTTCATGCAATATGGATGGAGGTGGAGCTTGGTGGAGTCAATTGTGCCTTTCTTTGCATCTGGCTGAGATGGGGCACACAGACCATCCAAGTCACATGCCTGCAGCTTCTCTGATGTAATCGAGTCTTATCGATAAGACTAGACCCTGCGGCGCATCTCGTGCCAAGTCCACGTTCACGTAGCTTGATCAGCATTCGCAGACGACGACGACCACCCCAGCCATAAACACCACACCTGAACCTCGCCGGGCCCACCTCTATATTATCACCCTCCTCCCCCCCTTCCACGCTCTTTACGACCTCTCTCAGCTCAGTCTCCCACCCCCCATCCCCCCGAATCCCCACTCCAACCGCCCACCATGGAGCTCCGTCAGCGCCTCTCCCGACACACCTCCGCCCTCAAAAAGACGTCGCAGCACAACCTCTCGACCCTCCGGCGCCAGCCCCTCGCCGAGCTCTCAGGCTCCCTGGGCGACCTGGGAACGCTGCTCCCGCTCCTCCTCTCCATGACCCTCACCCGCTCCATCTCCCTCGCCCCGACCCTTATATTCACCGGCCTCGCGAATATCGTCACCGGCGCCGTCTTCGGCATTCCGCTGCCCGTTCAGCCTATGAAGGCTATCGCTGCGACGGCTATTAGCGACTACTTCTCTATCAGGGAGACGATGGCTGCGGGATTGCTCGTCGCGGGCGCCGTCTTTCTGATGAGTGCGACGGGCGTCATCCGCTGGGTCGGCAAGGTCGTGCCCGTCCCCGTCGTCAAGGGCATACAGGTAGGCGCCGGCCTGTCGCTGTGTATAGCCGCCGGGACGAACATGGTGAAGAGTCTCCAATGGGCGGGACCGTGGTGGGGCGACAATCTCGTGTGGGCCGTCCTGGCCGGACTTTTCTTGCTCATCTGCACCATCTCGCTCCCGCGCGCGCCGTACGCTATGATCGTTTTCATTGCGGGAATCATCCTGAGTCTGATACACATGCACACGATCGAGCTTCCGCCGCCGCCCAAGACGGCGTGGAGGCCCTGGCATCCTAGGTTATACGTTCCGCACGGCAGCACTTGGGCGCATCAGGCTTTGGGCGCTGCGTTGGCTCAACTTCCGCTTACGACGCTCAATTCTATCATTGCAGTTTCGCACCTCTCGGCCGATCTTCTGCCGTCCCTCCCGCATCCGTCTGAAACTTCCCTCGGCATATCTGTTGCGGTCATGAATCTCGTCGGCTGCTGGTTCGGCGCCATGCCTGCTTGTCACGGCTCAGGTGGTCTTGCGGGTCAATATCGGTTTGGTGCGCGGAGCGGTGCTTCTGTCATCGTGCTCGGTCTTGTCAAGTTCTTCCTCGGGCTCTTCGTCGGCGATGGGCTACTTGAACTCCTCCGCAGTTTCCCACAAGCACTACTCGGTGTGATGGTCATCGCGGCAGGCGTCGAGCTCGCGCGCGTCGGCGAGAGTCTCAATGGCTCCTCTGCGCGAGACCTATGGGAAGAAGCAGAAGAAGCGAGCACGACCGAAGACGCGAACACCACCGGCAGCAACGAAACCCTTCCCGTAAACGGCTCGCTGGGCATAGGTAGGAAAATGCGCGAGGTGAGCGAGAAGGAGAAGAGAGAACGCTGGATCGTGATGATCATCACGGTCGCAGGCCTTCTCGCTTTCAAAAACGACGCCGTCGGCTTCGTCGCGGGAATGTGCTGGCACTGGGGTCTCAGAGCGCCAGACGCCTGGGCGAGATGGCGAGAGAGCAGAGGCGAGAACAGGGGCAGGAGTTGGGTCAACTGGGGCCGTGGCTGGTTCGGCCAGTGGAGGGAGAATGAAGAGCAGGACGCGCAGACTGGTCTCTTGGAGAACCATGATGCGCCTGAGGGCAGGTTGGTGTAGAGTGAGCTTTTCGCGGTAGGAAGAGAATGATAATGGTGGCGATGGCGGCGGTGGTCAGGCTGTTTACCGCTGAGTTGAGTACCCTTTTTTTGCATGCATTGAATGGGCGTGTAGATATTTTTCTCTTGGCTGGGCACTCGCGGATACCCTATCTATTGTTTGAATAAAGATCAGTAGGCACCTGAACCCCTATAATAGTGAATCACGTCTCGGGATGTTCGCATGATGGTGCAATGATGAAGAAATTGATTCTGTCCGATGCTATTTGACTTGCTCGGAGATGGAGCCGCGAAGGGATGGAACAGAATCAGAGTAACAAACAGTTGAACTTGTTTTGTCATGCCATGTTTAGTACGTGCGGGATCCCTCAAAAGGCCAACAGCAAATGGAGCAAGAACAGGTCATCTTCCCTTTGCAATGAAAGCTGACAACTCAAACGCCAGAAAATAGTAGACCAAAAATCAAAGAAAGACTCTTTCCCCTTCTCTCACTCCCTTTTTCCAGATTTCACTTCCCTATTCCCATCTTCCCATCCTTCCCATTCCCTCCCATACTCTATTCCCTATCTCTACCACCACCCCCAACAACCCCACTCTCCACCACCGCAACAGCTACCGCCGGCTTCCTCGCCCTCGCAGTCAAATGCCTCATCCGCTTCATCTCCTTCTCGAGGGTTCTGCCACTGCGCTCATGTCCCTGTCCATGTCCATGTCCCTGCGCTTTTACGTGTCCATTCACATGTCCATTCACGTACCCTTTTCTGGGACCTTGTCCGTGTTTTCCACTACTAGCAGTAGCACCACGACCACCAGCAGGACCGACAACAGTGGGAGAAGTAACATCACGCTCGCGATCGCGGTTAGTATGGCGAGGCTTCCCATTACGACTATGATGGTACATCTGATGCTGATGCTCAGAATAAACCCGCCTCGACTTCGATCTCCCCGATCGCAAAATCGGCGCCACGGGCTTCGAAGCCATACCCGCACGAGTGCGCGACGGGCGCGCACTCCTCTCATACGCCATTCCCTGCACCGGCACCGAAGCAGAAGCCACGAAAGGTGCTGCCGTAGACGTAGACGGACTCCTCAACGCCGCAACCTCCGCCTCCATATCCGCCTCCGAAGACGTAGACGTAGTCGTATCCGAGCGATCGGACAGCGAGTCGCAACCCTCTGCGCCATCATCGTCAGAGTAGTCGGAGTCCTCGGCGTCGGAGGAGGAGGAGAGGTCGATGAGGGAGAAGGGCTCTGCGAGCCGATTTTCGAGGGCGTGGGGGGCGCTGTCTTTGGGTTTTTTTGAGGAAGGGGAGGTGGGTTCGAGGGTTTGTTTCTGTTTTTGCGGGCTTTCTTTTTGCCTTTCCCTTCCTCGCTCTTTTTGTCTAGTCGCGTTCGCGGGTTCGGTGCTGCCGGGCGCGATATAAACATACTTCGGCCGCATGATGCCGCCCGCGGCTTTGATCTCGCGGACTTGATCGGCGGTGTGGGGGACTATACCCGTGGGACGGAGGGTGCGTTTCGCGAAGGCTGTGGCGTCGTTGTGGGGCTGGGTGCGATCTTGCCTAGCGGGGGAAGATGAGGGGGTTGGAGTGGGGGCTGGGGAGGGTGGGAGAGGCCGGGAAGCTGGAGGAGTGCATGGGGTTCTTGGTTTGGGGTGAGGAGTGGGCTGAGGAGTGGAAAGGCGGGCGGGGTTGGATGTTGGTGGAGTCTCGGGGGACTGGCTTCGGCGGAGGGACTTGGGTGGCTGTTCGCCTATGGGGACGAAGACGCCTTTGCGGAAGGCTTTGTCGACGGCTGAAGCGGTTTTGGGTTCTTGTTTTGGGAAGTCCGGGGGCGAAGGGAGTTGAGTAGGAGGGATGGTTTTGGAGAGTCGAGGCGAGGATGTACTGTTGGGCGGTGGAGAAGCGGAAGGCGTGTCGACCTTGCGGACTGTCTTTGCCGGTGTTGATGACTGTGGAGGAGTATCCGACCTCGGAGATGCTGAAGCGTGAGGAGGAGCAGGAACAGGACCCGCCGCAGAAGAAGGATGGTTCATCTCCTTGCGCACCGCAGGAACTCTCGCAACAACCGAAGGCTCCAAAAGAGGTCTTGCTCTCGCCTTGACCTTACCGTCATCAGAGTCCGACTCATCATCCGTATCCGGATACTCCTTCCTCTTCGCCTCCGCCCTCGCCTTCAACCAATCTCCCGTCGACGACGTGAGCATCGGCTTCTGCTCGCTCAACTTCCACTGCGGTATACCACGAAACCCCAACGTCTTGAGCGTCGGCAGGTCAGGGATCTCGTGCTTGTACCTGCAACCTTGTTGGGCAAAGGCGCAGTTGCCGGTCGCGAGCCAGTAGGAGCAGTAGACCTTTTGGGACTGGTCGGGGATGGTGCCGGAGGGGGGGAGGGTGACGTAGCCGTTGCGGGTGCCGATGGTGCGGCTGTCTGCTACGATGGCGTCGATTACGGCCTGATGGGAGTGTTAGACAACTATCCAAAAGAGAGGGCAGAAGGAATCACCTGTGGGTCGGTGCTATCCAGTGGCTTTTGACGCCTCCACGTCGCCGCCGTAGAATGAGTGGGAGTTGCGGTCGCATGCGTGTGAGTGGCTTGCTTGCTCGCAACCGAAACGCTGTTTGCAGGCGATGAAGATTCCTTGGAGATACCTGTACCTGAAGCAGGATGGACTTTGCGAGCATCAGGAGAGGGCGTTGCTGTTGGAGCTGGCAAATTTGGCAGAAGCTGTCCTGCAGTAGCCACAATGGTTCCATTCACCTGAGATGGCTGTGACTGATTATACGCTCCAGCTAGGCGAAGGCTGTAGAACATCTGTATATGCTGTTGAAGTTGACCGGGTAGATCTTCAAGGGCGACTACAGGCACGAAAACACCAGGCTTAGTCTGCAGGAACATGAGAGTTTTGCCTTGCGGTGGCGGGACCCCGTACTGGTGGCCAATTGGAGCCATGCCCGGAAAAGCAGGGGGATAGTGGGACATGACTGGGAGCGTGAGCTATGCTAGAGCAAGAAGCAGAGAATAACTGACTTGGCGAGCAAAATTTGCCTCGTTTTGGTCTTGGTTTATTCTGAAAACTGGGGATAATATACCACGGAGTACGGTGGAAGAGCTCCGAGGAAGCGGTAGCTATTCGCGTTGGCTTTGAATTTGGAGAAGCGGTTGGTCTGGGATGGCGGTGGGACAGAAAGGTCAATGATGTTAAATACTATGTCGCTGTATGCCAGCAATCGGATATGTTTCAAGTCCGTGCGCAGGAAAACTGTGCTAAGCGGATCAGAAGGTATTAGATTGTTCGAATGGATCAAACGAAAAGGTAAAGTCTGAGATGTCACAAACAATGACAAGGAGCGTTTGTCCAACAGCAACAGCAGAATGGCGATAAGACGAAACAAACAAAGGTCTCACCAACCTTTGTTGGATTTGAATCAAAACGGAGAAGTGAAAAGGAAAAGGAATTTGCGACGGCAGAATGCATAGGCGTCAGCCTCATACTGCACGTATCCGCGACACCGCTGGACTTGTAGAGGAAAAATGGCATATGCTTCTTGCAGTTCAAAATTTGCGGAAATAAAGGAAGAGGCAGTAGATTCAAATCGTATTAGTTGAAAGATTGCTGGCTGTCAAAAGACAAAGGGTTTGCCGGCACCTTGAGATGCTGATCCATCGGGCCACAGAAGCGGAAAATATGCTTGGAGAGGATCCTCAAAAGATACTCAACATGGTGAACTGGCAGACACGAAATATCAAGGGTTAGAATAAGAGTGGGCGCAAGGGTTTAAGAGGACTCGCGGTCGTTCTCGATAAAACATCCTGGCGTTTTGAAGATTCTCTCTGGATAAGAGGCTTCCATGAGCGATCCAACAACTTCTCTTCTTTTCCGTTTCTAGAAAGTGGTTTCAAAAGAGGAAACTTTGGGGCTGATTGTCAATCTGGCCTTGGTGACATGTTGTACCCATTCATGGTGGGTTGTCAATTTGATGATATACCGTAATATCGGGTCTCCTTCGCCAGGTTCAAGAGACTTAGCTTGCACGAAACAGCTGCATCACTCAACCAAACCTCGACATATCCAGAACCTCGAAGCTCTTCACACGACCTGTTGGTTCGCCTGCTGGTCCCAGTCTTCCTCTTCTCTCGCGTTTCGGTCTTCTTCTATTCTCTTTCCAGTTCAAGAACGCTTCCATTATCGCGCCTCCGTGAAAGGCCAGGAAGATAGCAAAGCCAACAACACCAGCTGTGATGGTCAAGGATACCATCCAAAACAGGCTTTGGGTGTGTTCCATGTTGCGGATGTCTGATACGTTCATTCCAAAGAAGCTGCAATGCTGTTAGTCTTCTTTACGCGGAGGGAGGTAGGTAAAGCAAACCTTGACACAAACGATAGTGGCAGAAATACAATAGTGACTATGGTGAAGACCAGAATCGCCTTTCCATGATCTTCCAGTCTGATGTTGACGAGTTGAATGGTACGGTTCACCAGTCTATCGCTATTGTCTCGGAGATCTTTCAAGTCGGCAAACTCTCGCCGTAGATTCTCCAAGAGCTGCGAGATTGGGTCTGGTGAGCGTGAGGTTGACATCTGCCTGTATGTAGCTCGAAATGGCTGAGGTAAAGACAGTGGTGGCATCAGGTTTCTGACACTGATTGAAGATGTGTGAGATTTGGCACGGCTTCGGGTGGTTCTCCGGTCATCATCGTCGACGCCTGGGGGATTCCATGCAGTTTGAATCTCTTCAATAATGTCGATCTGCTGTTCCATGATCTGAATGACAATATTGAGTTCTTCTTGAACTTGAAGAAGATCCATGACTAGCTTTGTGCTTGGAGACCTGTGCAACCGAAATTGGAGGTGGCCAAGGTAACCGGCATACCGATCGCTCAAGCAGAGAACCATATCTGTCCAGAAGCTCCGATGAAGCATACCAACAGCTCCGCTTAAGCAAGCCACAGCGTGAGTCAAGGAGGTGTAGTCTTGCTGCTCATCCATAGTGAAAAAGTTGTTTCGTATTCCGCGAAAAGATACCTCTGCAATCCTGCTCGCCAGCTGTAAGGGTGGCCATCTGGATTTCCAGCTCTGGTTGCTTGAGAAAGTGACGATGTGTCTTTCGTCAATGACAAGAATCCAGAGTTCGTCAACATTGAGACCGCTGGGATGATGTCCATACCACCGACGGACTTTCAAATCCAGCGAGCGGTCGTTCGCCCATGGCTTGTGCTTGGTAAAAACTTGATGATGTTCCCGATCGGAGGTGTCTTCCAAGCGGTAGAAGTGCTGGAGGACCGACCGCAAAAGATGCGAGGAGCTTCGACTGGACTGGTAGCCTTCTCTTGGGTCTACTTGAAAGCGCAATGGAGGTGGTTTGTCCACAGTCCAGTCCAAAAACGGCACACTGAGGAGAAAAGGGGCATCTTTGCAAGCACTGGCTCCACCGGGACCAGATAAAGGCTGGAAGAAGGGCGAGAAGTATCGTCCATGCTTCGAAAATCGCTCATTCTGGTAGATGCAGTGATCCAGCTCTCGAAGCCCAGATATGACTGCTGCCGGGTCGGATTGCCAGTCGCTCAGGGAAAGGAGGCAGCCTTGGAGGTACTCTGAAAATTTGCTTGGGATGTGGATCCAGCGGCATTTTCGAAAATGTTTGGGATCACCAACGGCATGTTGGACGCCTTTGCTTCGTAGAGAGTTCATCCAGCCGTACTCTCGGGCCAGATTCCGAAGCTGCTGTTGCTCTTGCCGATGGGAGGTGTAGTTCTCAATGTGCAAGTTTTCTTCAAAGGCATCTCTGTCTAGCAAATCGGGCAACAGAGACGTGGTCAGGATGGGGTTGATCTCCAGCAAAGGCGCAACCTCCGCGCTTTCAAGATCTGGACGCCATGATTCGATGCGAATATCGTGGACCACGAGTTCAGCCGGTGTGAGTCGTCGTTTGTTCCAATACAGATCCGCGCGCCAGTCGACGTGAGTCGGCGTCTCGGGGACGCCCATGCTCAAGGACCATCAGAGATCTGGAGATGTAAGCAAGTGAAATGGGACGAGACGAAAGACGTCGGAAGAAGGAAAAGCAGAGCAGAACAGGAAGAGAAAGGAGAGGAGAAACAGCATCGGGACTGCGCCTCGATGAACCCCAGACACACCCCAAAAAGTCGCAAAGCCACGGACGCCACAGATGATCATCTTTCGGAGCATGATGTCAGGTCAGATTTGTACTCTGTGAGGTGTATTTATCTTCAGCAAAAGAGGGGCTTTCTGGAAGATGTACTCGCTCGACTTCATAAAATACCTCCTTAGGAACCCAAATGGAAGACGTACAAAAAGTCTGCACGTGACCGTTGCGTCTTGTCTGATTTGTACTAATACCAACCACGCAATTTGGGGTACCGTACACTGCAACCTCAGGCATCGACCTCAACCTTCAATACCCCCCATCCATCACCTCCTTGGAAATCTCCAATCTGCAGCATTCCTGTCCCTGCTCTCAATGCTGACCCCGTAAAGCTTCGCTGCTATTACTTCGACAAAGCCCATCCAATGGCGTAATCTACGGCGTTCGAGCAGCAAAGACAGTGGCATGCAACCAAAACAATCAAACCAACTCCTTGTGCTTCATAGTCCACCTCGAATCCTGTCTGCCCTCACTCTTTCGCCAGTCGTGAGATCTCTCTGCGGAAAGACTCTCGAATGCTCATCAAAGATGGATCCACGGCTGAGGGCCGTTGATGAGTGCGCTTCAACTCTCCAACCTGAGGTGGTCTTCAAAATCATTCACAAGCTGAGTACGAGAACGAGACTCGCTCAGCCTTGAGATCTGCTCGTTGCTCGAATGAGCCTCCACTCCTGGTGTATGATTGCATGGTAGGGACTGCCGGCTCTTTTCTTGTCTACTTCTCATGGTGATCGCAAGCGAGTGTTGAAGACTATTCGGCATGTGCATTCTCTATCCTACTCGTTATCAAAATCAACTTCACAGGATTGAGATGAGTCTGGGCATGAAGCCAGTGCCTTGTTAGTCTTTGTCGTCAATTGAGCTATCACAAGAGGAGGGCCATAGGCCTGACATTTCCCAGATCTCACACCCCGAGGAACCCTGTTATGGAGTACACTGCGACTCGAAGTCATAAAGCAGGCCAGTCCAGATCATGAGTCGGAACCATTTGTTGTCGCTCAGGACGACGAAACCGCTCCCATCCAGTATCTGTATCCAAACCTTGATTCTCGTTCCATGTATGGGGTCTCAGGTGGATTCCTTGAGTCCAATCACTTCTCAAAGGTCTGAATCTTGCGTACAATGCAATTCTACGTATCCAAGAGCTTGAAATCGATGAATATCTCCACTCTCGCAATGAGATGTTGTCAATCTAAACTTGTTCTGGGTATCTGGATCGTGCGCTGGATACATCCCGCGCCGTGGAGCCTGCAACACTTTGAGTCTTCTTCCACGTAATTACCTAAATCCAGGCATCCAAGTACCTTTTTCCAATACTGGACTCCTCCTGTCGCCATCTGGACACAGAGACAAGGTAGTGCAGGCTTCTGCTTGTGAATAGGTTTGGCAAGTTTCTTCGGTCTTTGAAGGATAATTTGAGACCTGGATCGGTTGATTGAATCCCACCTGTGAGTGCAGCTTCTGAATTTCTCCAACGTCATTATTCCAATGGCCGGAATTCAAAACCTTGCATTTGTTGCAAGTCACCCTCATTTGACTGTTGTCAAAAGGTGAAGACAGTCCGAGCTTTTTGTAATGTTCTTTCACTGACCGAGTGTCTCGGCCAGTTGACCACAATCATCTGAACAATGGATCCTGCTACAATTTGTTGCGGTCAAATGGAACCTTCCACAGTGATTGATGCCATCTCTATTGATAGGTTACCATTGTTGTTGGCCGGTTACCGTCTCGACAATGGGCAGTGTGTTGGGCTTGTTGTCGGAGCTAATACCGGCTATTGAAGGTGAGAACCGCTCCTATTGTGAAGCAAGACAATCGCTCAATAACAGATCACGCTGCAACGCTGAAGATGGGCTTTTATAAAGTGCAGACTGATCTCCTTTTCTCCCTTCTCCTCCCTCTCTCTTCGACTCCTTTCGCGCTTCAAACATTCACATCAGCCTCCAACCGTCACACATTCCTCCTGCTTTCAAGATGAGCCCCATTAAAGAGCCAATTTCCAACTCTGTTGCAGACGACAACAGCAGCCCTCTTTCGGAGCTCTCCGAGATGGACACGCCAAGCAAGCCGGACTCCATTCACAAAGCATGCACCGCTCCAGCACCGGAACCAACCGCACCAGCATCCAGTGCTATAGTATCCGGTGACGAGCCCGTCATCAACCCAAAGACTGGCCTTCCTTTCCACTGTCGAGAGCCAAACTGCCAACTCTCCGGCAAAGACTTCCGACCTGTTGTGTCCCACCATTTCGGACGCAACAAGACCGCATCCAAGGAAATCGGCCGTCGCGACTACTACGAGCATTGGTGTCGCAAACACTACCAGCAACTCGCATACAAGGGCACCAAAACGGACGACCAGAGTTTCCGACCAGACATGACCACCTACTGTATCAAGAAGGTCGACTATTTCCTCAACCCCACTCTGGATGCGATCGAAAAGGGCCAACCTGGTATCAAGTTCGAGATCCTTCTCAAAAAGTCGGAAGAGGTGCGTCGGAGCAAGCAAATCGCACCCAAACGATCCTCGGAAGCCGACAAGGGCCGCCCCGGAAGTGGAAAGAAGCGCACCAAAGCCACCAAAGCCATCAAAGCCGATGCAGGAGAAGAGAGCGAAGACGCCAAGCGTGCTCCCGGTGCCTACGAAGCGCCGTTGAAAGTCCTCGATGAGCTTCACCTCAATGGCATGCTTGGCAAGAACAAGACTGTCAACGATTGCAAGGCGGTGGTTGCATGGATGCTGAAAAAGGTCAAGGAGGGCGACTGTGACGACTTCGTCTGCGTGGAGTTCCTTCCGGAGTTTGACCATTTCTTGTGCTTGGAGGAGCCCATTGGAGAGCCCAAGAAAGAGAAGAAGGCCGTGAAAGTGCCGAAGAAGACCGGCCCAAAACCAAAGAAGGATGAAAGCAGTCCTGGGAAATCCAAGGTCCCTGCAGCTGATGCAGATAGCGAGCCAGTTGCGGCCTCTAGTAGCAAGACCAAGGTCGGTGGGGAAAAGACTTCTTCGTCGAAGAAGGCTGCAAAGCCATCAAAGAAGGGCAATCAAAAGCCAAAGAAGGACAGCAGCGATCCCAAGCACGAAGTTGAGCACGGCGACCTGGCTCTGGCACCCAGTGGCAAGAACAAGGTCAATGGCAACCAGGCTTCCTCGAAGAAGGACGAAGTCGCTTCCAGCACAGACGTTGATGGTGAAGCCGGGGCAGCAAGCATTGCCGAGACCACCTCTGAAGCAGTTCACATCGCAGAGGAGCACGAAGTCAGCTTCGCCATGGAAGTTGATAGTGAACCCGATGCTGGCATGACTGAAGAAAATCCTGTCCCCGGCGAGGAAATTACTACCGCAATGCAACACGACCCTGTTGCTGCCAAAGACATTTCCACTCCGGTCGAGGAAAATACCAGTGCAATGGATGTGGATGGTGAAGCCATGGCTGAGGACGTTCTTTCTCTCAGAGACAAGACCAAAGCGAACACCAACGGGGGTTCTGCCGACACCACTCTCATGCCTCCGCCCTCTCTTACGCATCTCAAGTCCAATATCGCCAGCACCACAACCGTCACGGCCGAATCTTCTTCAGACACTCTCAGCGACTCTGCACTGATGCCTCCTCCTCCATCCCACGCTTGCAAAGCTGCCGCCGCCACCACCACGAACAAGGCCAAATCTGCAAAGACCTGGAAAGCGAGCAAAGCTTCAAAGTCCAAGAAGCGCAAGCGTTCAGACGACGATGACACGGACGAATCTTCCGAAGAGGACATCAGGAAGCGCGTCAAGAAAATGATTCCGTGGAGCAACACGCGCATCGGCCAAGGCCGTCCCGAAGATGCAAAGTTGGCCAGGACAGCCATGTTCAAGCACTACGCCGACATCGATACGGACATGAAGATCACGTACGACGAGAAGGACCGCGTGAATCTTGAGAAGTGGAAGACGGATTATGAGGAAGCGGAGAAGAACAAGAGGCCCGTTCCGCTCAAGCCAGAACCTGTTCCGCGCAACTATTTCGGACCTACTGTCGGCGTCAACAATCCCCATGGACTGGCTGGCCTCAGTCACAAGGCTTCGGCGTTTTGATGGTCGAGGCACGTGTCTTCAAGCAGCGGCTCGCCTCACTTGACGGCTGAGTTCGTGAATCTGCCCTAGCATCAACATGACAAGCGGGACGGCGCCTGTTAGTCTTTCTCTCTGAGATTTTGATGCACATGGCCCATTTCCCTTCTTTTTTGGAGCTGCATGGCGGACTCGAGCACACAACATGATGTCACTCCTTTTTGCATTTGACCTTTTCCATTCACTCTCCGAGCAAGCATGGCATGGCGTTGCATCTCTCTCTACGGCATCCACACAGCATGGCGAGGTTTCTTTTGCAAGCATTTATTCATTCTTTCATGGGTACGACTCTCTCCGATTCCAGTCTGGGCGTCTTTCTATCTTCTGATTTTCAGCATGGGCATTAACAACGGGACAAGGGGCGGTATACTCACAGTCGATCGACTAATTGCATATGCATCGGGATGAATCTTTTGCTATTTACCGAGACTCGACAACGGCCTACCTGTCATCAATCCACTCATTGCATTGCTCATGGCGTTTTTGCTAGTCTAGTCATCCAAGTAGTTCAGTGAATTCATTCTCCATCATTCAATGGTTTGTTCGCTGGTGACATTTGAACGATTCAAATCCAACGATGGCATACTATGCGACAATGCAGCTTTCTCAACCAGGCCTCCAGTTGAGATGGTCATCCCATTCCCATCCTCATACCGCGTACCCGGAAAGTCGATGGATCCGATCCGAGATAACTACCTAGTAGCTTAATCGATTAACAAATCTAGTCACGTGACCCTCTCTATCCTCCTGCTCCTCCGAACCTTCGTATGCAGCTTATCAATCGATTTTTGGCATCCGCTTAGAGGATGGTGTGTTTCATAACTCCAAAAAAAGCCTCCCCTCGTGAGGACTTAATGGCTCTGATCAGATGAGACATAGCACACCATTTTCCATCCCCCAGGTGCTGTCATTTGTCAGCTCTGGTCAGCGCACCCCTTGAATCACAACCACAACCTGCAATCAGAACCTTGCAAGAACCTAAAGGGGACATACCTTGTTACCAGTATCCTATGAGCATTTTGTTGGATGTAGTTAATGCTGGGTGGGATTTGCAGATCTTTGATGTTTTGATACTTTTAGCGATCCCCCATTCCATTTCTAAGCGAATTGCGAGGGATGCGAATCTTTGAAATACAAATCTCTGCTTCTTTGCCTATTTCCAATTTGCCATTTCCAAGCGCCTAAGTTTTGAAGAGATTAGGTTGACAGTCTGTGTATAAAGGCAGTTGCTAAGGCTCTGGATCTCGGCATCGAATCTGCCATCAGTTTACTTTCCATACCTGTTACTACACTCCACTGCATCGAAAACAGCAAAAGCCGTATCTACCTAAAACCCTTCTCCCTTCAACTATCCAAACTTCCAAACTTCCAAGCCTTCACCACAAACCCAGCGAAATGGCACCCCTCCGCCTCGCCCTCATCGGCCTCTCCAAAAGCGGTTCCGCCTGGGCCGCCACAGCCCACCACCCCTACCTCCTCTCCGCCCCCTCCAAATATACCATAACCGGCCTCCTAAACTCCTCGCTCGCCTCCTCGCAAAAAGCCGTGCAAGACTTCTCCCTGCCCGCCTCCACTGCCGCCTACGGCTCCCCAGACGACCTCGGCAGGGAATTTGACAGATATGATGTTATTGTCTGCTCGGTGCGCGTGGATAAGCATTACCCGTCGCTGATGCCGGTGCTGCGGGCGATGGAGGGGGGGAAGGGGAGGGGCAAGATGGTGCATTGTGAGTGGCCGCTCGGGAGGAATTTGCAGGAGGCGAAGGAGTTGCTGGTGGCGGCGGAGGAGGCGGGGGTTAGGACGATGATTTCGTTGCAAGGGCGGTATGAGCCGGCTGTGCTGAAGGTGAAGGAGATTGTTGAGAGTGGGAGGATTGGGAAGGTGTTGAGTAGTGATTTTATTGGGGCCGGGGGGTTGGGTGGGGGGAGGGAGAATAGCAATATGAAGTGGATCACGACGAGGGACCTTGGCGGGAATCTCTTTACGATTTTCTTTGGGCACAGTAAGTTTTCTTTCGATTCTTCGCTTCCGTCTTGTTACTGGAAAGAGTATGCCGAGCTGACGTCTTTGTTTCAGCGATGGACTTTGTGCTCCACGCTCTTGGTGGCGAGCTCGAGAGTTACAATTCCCTTATCGACACCAAGCGGCCCAAGGTGGAGATTTTCGACAAGAGCCTCGGCGAGGTTGTCGAGACCGTCGACACAAAAGTGCCAGATCAGATTCTTGTGCAAGGGCACCTGACGACCGGCGCGATCCTCTCGTTCCATTTGCGAGGCGGAGCGTCTTTCCCATCCGGTCCGAAGCTACTGTGGAGAGTCTATGGCGAGAAGGGAGAGATCCAGATTACTGGACCACAGGCCGTGTTGAATGTTGGGGCGCCGACGACTCTTGAACTTCACGATCACGCCACCGGTGAGATTGAGAATATCACAGTGGAGGAGCCTTTCGAAAGCCTGTCGATGTACGCCAGGAATATTGGACGGATGTATGAAGCACTGGCCAATGGAGACGACTCTAAGATTATCGATTGGAAGGAGGCCACCAAGCATCATGCTTTGATTGACGAGATCTATGAGAGGGAGAAGGCGGGCCAGAGCCAGAAGGCGAAATACGTCAGTGCTGTCTAGTCCTCACATGTCGCCGGAGGTGCTTGATACTTGCCGGGCGAGCAGCGTTGTAGAAAACACATTCGATCATTTCTTCTTTTCAAGGTGCGCCATTGCAGAGTCGACGCCACTCAATGATCGGATGATCTTCTGTAGTCCTGCAGGCAAGACGTTCAACCATTGAATCCAACCAGCGTAGAACGGAAGTGCTATATGGCCACCGTCTCCAGAGTCGATCATCTTGGATATGGCTTTTGCAATGTCCACTGGTTCGACAAGAGGAGCAAGAAACGCGGACGGTGTCTTCAGTCCTGCGAATAGAGCAGTATTGAGCTGTCCTGGGGTACAGAGGATCATTTGAATTTGCTTCGCCGCAGAATTAGTCGATTGCTGGAGCTCTGCTTCGAGAGACGTATGCATCGCTATCAGGCCCGCCTTTGCGGAAGTATAATCGGCTAAAACCAAGTCAGAAACACCCCGGAGAGTTGGGCAGAAGATCGTACAAAGGTATGCTGAGCCCAAATATCCGAGGACGCTTGCGACTGTGACAATTGTTCCACGGCCTTCTTCGAGCATGCCAGGAAGGAATGTTTGAATAGTGTGGAAGTGAGATAGGAGGTTCACGTGGAAATTCCTGGGGACCGCATTAGTGCCTATTCTTCCATGCAATCGATGGAACACTGTTGCTTACCTTTCGATGTCTCTAGTTGTGAGCTCGAGAAATGATTTACCGTTCACAATCCCAGCGTTGTTGATGAGGATAGTTGGTGTCCCAAGCTACGTTGTATCAGCTCCCATCAAGAATTTGTCCTTCGAGCGAGTAAAAGAGCTGCACATACATCTTCACTGATCCTCTGTGCTGCGCTTGCGACTTGCGACTTGTCTCCCACATTGCACTCATACCATGTGACACCTTTGATCTCGCCTTCCCTTGGTCGTTTGACATCCAGAATGGCTACTGTTGCGCCTTGCATGCCATAGATCTGGGCTAGCAGCAGGCCTAATCCGCTGGCTCCTCCCGTGATCACGATGACTTCCTCTGAGTGAATGACCTTCCTTGGGGCGCCATGTGCTATTCGTTGGCTCAGAAGAGAGAGGAAGTAAAAGACCGTCAAGGAAGCAGCGTAAACGACTGATAAACGAAACGAAGTGTGCGTATAAGGGGTCAGTTGCGCTCGCAGAGACAAAGGAATCATCCACGCAACAAACGGATGCAGGAAGGTATACTGAGCGACAGTGACGAGGAGGTCGATTGTAAGATGGGAATGCCATGGCTTCTCCTCGACTGGACGAGCGTTGGAAGCCATGCCCGGCCGGTTGTGTCTCGGCGAGGGCCTCTTAGAAGGTCTCCAGTGAAAGCGAAAGAACAGAATCGTAGAAGACAAGAATTGAGACAATCAATCAATCGAGATGTCGCCTAATGACAGGGGAAACCCAAGGCATATAAAGCATACTGTGGGCGCGTATTTCAGGGCTGCAGACCAATGAAACCGTGAAACGCCTCTATGGGGAGATGTCAGCCTTGGAGTTTAGCTTTCAGGATTTCCGGATAGAATGGCAGTGTAGTGAAAGAAAGAAAGTCGGAGCAGAAGTCTCCGTGCAATGTAACGTTACTTAAGTCGAAGGGGGAAGTTCAGAGTTCACGTGATGGTTGAAAAGCGGATCGGCAACTAGAGCATTAAGTCGCCGACGCGCTAAGCCTATCAGGGTAAGCGCAGATCCCTGCCTCCATAAGCATCATCTGCTCTGCTTCTGGCACGAGAGAAACGAAGCCGCCCAGACACCCAACCCACACTCCACCCACGCAACCCTTCTCTCCATGAAGCTTTACATCTTCGCAAACCGCTACTCGCATCTCGTACACTGCCACTCAACACGGTAGCCTCACGTAAACTGCACCGTCGTCTGCCACATTCCGCGCGAGCTCCGACGGCCGCATTAAACAAACCGCCTCTCCGACAGAGCCTACAATCACATCTCTCCTCCACCTGCGACTTGGGGATATGCCCGCCATGGCTCGGAATCGCAGCATGTCTCCAGCCTCTGAATACAATGGAGCAAACTCTGGCTCTCCTCCTCCGCCTCTGTCGAAGCGAGACAAAAAACGAGCCGTGGTTTCTGAGAAGCTGAACGACTTGCTGGCTTCCTTCAATTCCAACTTGCGTCCGCACTACGATGCCCAGATCTCCGCAGTGCAAGTCGACATGAACCTCATCATGCGCGCAGACCCCTACGCCAATAAGCCTTTGGACGACTCTGGGGACGATGTCGCCGACACAGTCAACAGTGTGGTTGGAACCCAAACACCAACCGACCAAGCCGGCCAAAACGACTTCAAAATCGACTCCGGCAAATTCTATACCGAATTTGTCCACAAAGTCAACGATGCTCAGGAAGAGCGGGATATCAACCTGGCTCTCCTACATGTATGTGTCGCAGTCGCTTCACTTGAAGTTCAACACTCAGCATACTAACTCCATACAGAACAAATATCAGAGCAACCTTCATGAGCTCCAACAAAGACATCAATTCCACGTCCGACTCGCCCATGAAGAACGACGCCTCCTTGCGACCTCCGTCCGCGAACGCCTCGTCCAGCACCTCAACCAGAAAAGATCCAAATTGTTGAAAGAGAAAGAACAGTTGGACATTGGTGATACAAATGCAATGCTGCTATACCCGAATCAATTCAGTATTAACGGTAACCCTGCTAGTCCTGGTGGCCCGCACAATGCGCGCAAGACAAGGCAAGCTAAAAGTAGAGTCGTCGACAGAGACGCACTTCCAGAGGCCGCTGTTTCGCAAGAAAATCAGAAGAAGAGGAAGGCAGCGGCTCTTGAAGATGATCATGGCTCCCCAGGGCCATTCTCGCGGACGGTCGAAGCAGTTGGCAGCGCCCCGTTCCACGACGCCAAGAACAAGTTGATCTTCAGCCAACATGAAGCACCAGCATACTCGATCGATCGACTTTTCACTGAGAAGGAGCTGGCTATGAACATGAATACTGCCTGGCTTGCGACCCAGAATTTCTTGACCAGACTGAAGAACAACTCTGCGAATGGGGCCAAGGATCCGTACGCAAATGGCGTCAACGGATCGCACCTGGGCGATGACTTGCTGGACTCGGTCGAGCCGACTGCGGACGAGGAAGTCGAAGCAACTGGCATGGAGAGAACCGTGTCGCATCATGCGACACGCGGTGCGGCCAAGAATGCTCTTGCCGATCTTGCAAACGTAGCAGACCTCAGTCAATACTACCCCAACCCGGGTCCCACCATCATGCCAGGGTTGATCGGAGCCAAAGCAAACGGAACAGCGCCGGGTCCTAGTTCTCTTACCCCAGAGGAAATTGGCCAGGATCTTTACCTCTTCAGTCGACCACCGGGCGCTGATGATGCACTCGCCAACAGACTTTTAGATCAAGCGTTTGCGCCCCTGCAGTCGACTGAGGTGCAGTACCGGCCGCCGACGCAGGCTCCTGAGAACGGCGACGTCCCTCATATCCTCTCAGCGCTGGGAGGTGTGCCTATGAGCGCACAGAGCAGTCAAGGAGGTTACAGCGAGGCTGGTGGAGTGCCGATGAGTCGTCAGGGAAGCGGTTTGCGGAGAACAGCGAGTGGACACGGGTCAAGTTTCCTCGGGGTCTCGGAGCCTAGCAGGAGAGGAAGGCTTCGGGGCATATGATGTCTTTGTACGAGTATCTCTTTTCAGAAGTTATTTGGGTGCAGCGCTGGGCTGATGCGTTCCATTCATGGACAAAATGGGATATGGAGCACAAGCATAGGGCCCCGTATTTGACTGGTATGCTCAGCTGTACATGAATGACGTTGATAAAATGATTCTGTCACAACCTAATGCTTGATGGTCCATGCCGGACATTTTCTGAAGGGAGCGTGTAACATTTCGGTAGATAACTCCTCAGTCTTAACACTGCGAGCACCGAATACCTGTAAAATGCCAGAGCTGCATTTAGAGGCCCTCACTCTAGCCTCTCATGTCACTTCACCGACCCCACCTCACCTCACCCATTAATTAACCTGTGCACGTGAGAGCTCAAAATATTAGCACGTGATTTGATAAGATTATCTCGGAAGTACTTCGGACTTGTCAGCTGGCATTGGACATCTTGGGAAATAGTTTTTCCGGTCCACCTCATCGGTCACCATCAACCTCCGTCACTTTGGAAACGTGAATCTCCACTGTCTTTTCTATCTGCGCGTCTGAACAAAACCTCTCACTCTCAAACAGTCACGCAGTGACTTTTCCACCTCCACAATACCCTCCAACCCCAAAAAAATCACACCCGCAGTCCGAAAAAAAATCCCCCAAAATGTCAAACCGCAAAGCAGGTGCCTACGGCACCTCAACCGGCGGCGACACGACCCACCGCAAGACCTGGGACCGCGCCGAATACGCCGCCAAAGCCGCCGCGACCGAATCAAAGCAAAAAGACGAATCCAAAGCCCGCTACGAAGCCAAACTCGCGGGCCGGAAATACATCCCACGGGGCTCGACGCCGCCGGACGCAGCCGCGACGTCTGCGCGGGCGGCGCGACTGAATTTCGGCGATCAGATCGGCCGGACGACACTTGTTGCTGCGGGGGCGGCGGTCGGGAAGAGAGGGCGCGGAGCGGGGTTTTATTGCGAGGCGTGCGATTTGACGTTCAAGGATAATCTTCAGTTTGTGGAGCATGAGAACTCGAAGCAGCATCTTGTTGCGATTGGAGAGAGCGGGGAGGTGCGGCGGGCGGGTGCTGGGGAGGTGAGGGAGAGGCTGGGGTGGTTGAAGAGGCGGTTGGTGGAGGAGAGGAGGGATGAGGTTGTTGATTTGGGCGAGAGGTTGGAGAGGGCGAGGGAGGTGGAGGAGGCGGAGAGGGCGGAGAAGAGGAGGAAGAGGAATGAGAGGAGGAGGAAGACGAAGGATGGGTTGGGGGTTAAGCGGGAAGATGATGGTTGGGATGGGGTTATTCGGTGAGGGGGTGGTTGGAGTGATGGGTGGATGTGGAAGATGGCATGATGACCGGATGTTTATCTGGTCGACCTCTCTGGTGATGGGCTTGGTGCTCTGAAGAGATGGATACGATAAGGCTCGGCGGACGAGTTGCATAGATCAGTCGCCACACTAATTAAGAGACATCGGAGGAAGTACTCTCTTCCAATGCAAATGGAATATGGTACAAGTCGGGGTCCAATGTGTCGTGCTATTGGTCTGTCTGCTAGAACTTTCGCAACGATTTTCAGGCAGTGCTAGTCTCCAAAGAAAGACTACACCATCCAGTGAGACCTAGATTTCCTGAAGACCTCCCCGAGTAAACCCGAGAGTCTCTCCTCTTCTGAAACGTCGAGCAACGGTCAATATTGCACGGTAAGAGTTTGCGACCCGATTCATCCTCAATCTTATTTCTCCTGGAAATCTTTTCGCCCACCAGTGTTGCACTCAAACATCTCGTCTATTTGGTCACAGTGTGATTGAATACCGTACTCCTGCGGCAATGCATGTTACCTAAATGTCATCCGTACATTCACTCAACCGCAACATTTCCAGTCATGCGCAGCCATACCTAACTTACACAGTAAGAGTCGTCATGTTTAGTCTTTAGTTTATGGTGAATTTTTATACTCTGTTGGTAACTACTCAACCAAAGTCACGTGTATTGGTTATCACAGTACCAAGTATGTGGCGCGAGCTAGCTCGCGCCACATCACTCTCCGTCTCCTTTGTATAGACACTTCGATAGCCCCCTTGAATGAACAATCAAGACAACCAACACGAATCCAAAGACATACAGAGGCTCCACTGTCCACCATCGACAGCGGCGAGCTTTGTGTCAAGTGATTCGTGAGTGTCTAGTCACTATCTACTTCTATGCATAGAAAGGTTTCCCGACATACTCATTAGCTGAGTGTTGTACTCTCCTATCCCGTCAATGTAGTCAGAGTCGAGTGCGCTTGAATTCTCCCAAGGCGTGTCTTGCCAACATATCATTCAATCGTTCGCATGAGTTATTCACAGATCCGGTCATCTGCAGCCAAGTCTACATTTGGATATCTGGAAACCAGTGGCTTGCGGCAATTTGGAATTTTAGAAGTAGGCTTGGACGGCGGATCTTGTACACGTTGCCGGTGTCCAGTCAGATAAGTTTCCTATAATTTACACGACTTCATACCTAACTGAACTTCTATTCATGTTTCTTTCCTCTTTCGTCGACGTCCACTTGGACAGCTTCCATGCGTCAATATGTTACTCAATCAAGAGTATCGTCCTAGTTCAGCGTGGAGTTGGTAGTATGAGTTCTTTTGTGATAGATTCCAGTAACCGGATTGCATCTATGACTTGATGAATCATGATCGCAATGATATGCCTGGGTTGGTTCTATTTTTCTTCTCGGGTTGAAAAGTTGAATGTTGTTTTCTCTTCTTTGCTTGAGTATTATTTATTTGGTTGCAAAAGCTATGTATCCTATCAAACTCAGGTGAGCGAACAAGGCCAACTTGGAACAGATTGCATTGATGAATGAAGGCTTGCTATCTAAAGGTGGAATATGGTCAGGCTTATATGCCCGAGTCAAAGAAAGAGATACTCAGAGCGAAGAGAATGTGCTGTCCAACAAGGCCGATATCGCAGGTGAGTAATCATGAGGTGATACCGTGATAGCGAAGGTGCAGATTGAGGTTCTGACGTGGTGAAGTGTTGAAGCAGTCAGCAAGGTGCACATGCGTGTTGTGCAAGGAACAACTATGAGATGATGAGATCCACCAGGTTTAACATATCCGTCTATCTCGTGCACTGTAATGTCTCATTCTTCCAAGGTTGTACATTGTAGAATTCTCTGCATGGAATCGCCCAATGAAGTTATCCTCCAGAATCAGTGCGGTGGATTGCTGCCAGCCTATGATTTATAGTAACTAGCACACTTAGAATTACAGTTGGACGCCCGATTCTGCAGCTTTGCCCACCGTCTAGGCTCTAAACTTCTTTAGCTTTTGCCATATGTCCCTCTGACAGCGAAAAGAATCCTGAAGACTCATGCAAGTGAAAGTGGTATGCAAACGTTTGGTCCGACTTCTGATTGCAGTCAAGCTCAAATTCGAGTAGTGAGTTTATGGCTAGGCGGATGACTGATAGAAAGACTCAAAGGTGTCAATGAATCACACCTTTATAGTATATAATTCTTTCTTTGGGTTTGCTCCTATAGTTCTGAGAACCGCTCCACAAAAGACGAAGAAAAAAACACTGTTCATATATCAATCTAATTACCACAGCTCAAAAAAACCTCACAATGGCCAAAGCGTCAATAGATGTTGAGAATGAAGAAGAAGAAACGGCGATACCATCAGTAACTTGCCTTCCGAACCACACAGAAAACAAGAGACTAATGTTTTTTTAGCCTACCCCCTTTCCCGCCAAGTACACCAAGGGTTCCGAGGTATTAGTCCGAGTGATTGAAACGGTAAGATCGTTTCAAACACTCGTACTGATACTGGATGACCCTGTGTACGACAACATCTCGCGGCAATGGGTCTACTTACTAGTGGACAAAGGGGGTGCCCCTTTCCAAGATGGGGCCCTGGTCCCAGAGACTATGCTCTCTGGGATTCGACTGGAGGTCGTTGAGGATGCTACTAGCTAGTATGGAGTCAACATCTCTTTCCTTTACTGGGTTTTCAGCTTTTCATTTTCCAGTGATAATGTAAGTTCTAGTTCCTGCATCCTCTTCCTCCAATGCTAACCTCTCGGATCACCATTGAAGTTGCTAACAAACGCAATAAGGACAGCACAATAAGCTGCGCTCGCCGCAAACAGCTCATTGCGCGTAGCGTTCGTTACCATAGTCATCATTGTTGAGAACAGAACCGTGAAGACTACTAGGACTCCAATGGCAGGGAAGATCTGCTCTCGGCTCGTAAGCCAATACATCATGGCAACGGGACCGGCGAGCATGGAGCCGATAATCAGTGATTATAATTGTGCTGACTTGTTCGAGTCAGTGCGATGCAATGTACATGGCTCTTTTACGCCGTTCCTTTCGCTTTGGCATTGTAGCGTCGCTGTTGAACTTTGGTTCGAAGAGATACTGTGGAGAATCAGTATGTGTGGGTCAATAGATGATATAAGCTTTGGCTGTGGGACAACGCGCTCTAAACACTGGCGTGAGAAGTCACAAGGAGGCCTTCCCTGGCATGATCATTTATTGTACTCACCATATTGCAACACGTTCAGCCTAAGGTCACCCAAAACTTTCGACCGCTCACGCACCGGTACCTCATCCGGCTCCAGCTTCGGACGCTTCCTATTATCATCGTTCCGGCGTGACCTCAATCTCTCAGGCTCATTGACGCTGTCCGCAATATCCATATCATCCAACTCCCATTCCAACTCGGCAATATCATCTTGAAGGTCGAGAAGAAGTCGCATATGGACGCCCTTGAAGGACCGATAAAACATGAGATTTTGGTTGAGGGCAAGGAGATCGGCGAACTGGTGATAGCCTTCTGGGTACTTTTCCCCTTGGTTCATATCAGCTTTATCTAATCATGTTTGCGCCAGGCATGAATGAGCGGTACCCCCTTCGGATATTCCATCATGATATATTGAGCATCCACAGGATTGTTTTCAGAGCTTTCCCAGGCAAGGACCTTGGGCACAGGCAACTCCAGGACCGTCCTGACAAAATCCATGGTGGCCACCTCAGACGCAGTCGTAAGCACAGGCGGACCACCAACATTGGGGTACGGAATTTTGACGATGAGGTTTTGACCGTCATCCATGACTAGTCGGAATATCCTGCTGTAGAGCCCATCCAACGAATTTATCCAAGAATTTGCATTGTCGTGCACCGACTGCTCGACAAGCTGCTTCCTTGAGAGCGGAAACATTGAACCGGCGGTACCGAGATTCTAGCTGCTCTTTCTCATTCCACAGCCATCTTCCGCTGGTGAAGCTGAAGAGATGCTCATTGCTTGTGCTGGAAGTGGGTGACATGGAAGAAGACACTGAGTGAGATGTGCAGAAGAAACGGCGTGAATGTGATGTGACAAGCTTCTTGCAGGCGTTTTGAAAGAGTGGCATTCTCAATAAGGAGAGTAAAACGCGAAGACCTTGTTCTCCCTTCGGAGAGGTAATTCATGATGGAAGATTCGAGGCTTTGGGCTTCGCCGCAGCATCGCAGCGCCATGCGGTCATAAAAGGGGTAATGTCTCTGATGTTGAGGTTGGCTTGAATCGATAAAATCTGGGTGATAAGATTGAGATAAGATAAGATGAGATTGAGATAATCGCTCACGGACATCAACCACTACACATACCTCTGTTTGCCATGATGAATCCTTCTTCCACTGGTAATAATCCAAAAGCTTCGAAAGATTCAAGATCTGGGACGGAGACTGACTTCAGTGGCAGATTGAATACCTGAAGAGTAAGCAGTCTCCTTCCTCTAAGCCATGTCGGTAATAGGTTGGTTTCCTCTTCTTCTCACTCTTGCTTGCACTTATATGCTCTACCTCTTCGACCTGTCCTCGACCCCGGGCTGCACATCAATACCTTCGAGATGCCTCATAAAGGCTGCTATCCCATTGGCATCTCAGCCTTGTCACGGGTGTCCAGGTCAGATGGATGTGTGGCGCAGCATTTTGCTGATTCTCAGCTTTGTCCTTGTTCACATTCTACCTCCTCCTCTCGTATCTACCATTTCTTCAACCCCAAAAGCCTATTAGAAAACCAGTAGACATTCCTCGACGCCAATTTCGTTCTTGCGGTCACTCTTCTACCACCTAGGATCGCTCTCGTAAACCGACTTCATCTTCCCTCTGGCCCGTCATCCCACTATTATCAAACCACAAGTCAGATCCTCTCTCCACGTCTCCAACAACCATGAAGCTCTCATGGACCATCCTTTTCCCAATCCCTCTCCTGCTCCTCCTCCCCAAATCCACCTCCGCATTCCCCCGCACAAAATTCCAGCAATGGTTCCCCCAATACGCCCACCACTGGCGCGCCGCCATAACCGGGCCCTGCCGCCAGCAATTCTCAAACTACATGCACAACAACCAGACCCTCTGCAAAAGCCCCTGCGCCTGCGCCGCAGACTGCATCCTCGCAAACACCAGCGGCAGCATCCGATCCAACTTCGCCTCGGCTCAGGTCCTGCTCGGACTCGTGCCCGTGGTGCTGGCCGTGACCGGACCCACCGTCGCCGAGATGGCGCTTCTGTCGACGTACCGGCCGCTCCTCGCTTTTCTGCTCGCGGTCGGGGAGCCCGCCGTCAACGTTTTGAGGGCGTTCGAGGGCGCGGATGTACGGGCGCCGTTCAAGAAACCGCGATCGGCGTTTTCGCGGGCGTGGACGGAATGGTTGTCGAATCAGTCCGCTTCTGTCAGAGCCTTGTTTGGCACGGTGACCTATGTAGTTGCGCTGGCAGCGATTGCGAATAATATCCGCAATTCGGTGGTTACGGATATGCGGACGATTGCTGGGTGGCGGTGCGCGACGCTTTTCCTGCCGCTGGCGTGGAGTCTGTTGGCGGCTGGGGTGCATGCGTAGGGAATGGTTGCTGTGAGGGTGCGGTTGGGATGGCGTCTCAAATGGGTTGGAGGAGTTTGTTCAGGTCTGAGAAATTCAAGCTGGTGGGAGCGAGTAGAGCTAAGGAGAGTATTGCATCCGAACTTTTGTTTGGGATGGCGTCGGTTTGCGCGGTGGTGCATATGACTCTTGGAGTGCTGGTCCTGGCTTATTTGATGTTTATCAGTATTCTAGAGGCTCTGCAGGTATTTACTTTGTATGTTGTCTCTGCCGTTTTGTGTCAGTTCATCTTGCCTTCGGCGCTGGCCAATTTGAGGAACGAGTTGGAGAGGGAATCGACTGTCGCAGCAGAGAGGGTCACAGACTCCCTTCAGCATAAGGTGTAGGCCCTAGGAAAATTTAGCAGAAACCCAGGAGTTCTTCTAGAATGCCACTGGCTCTCATTGGAAGATGAGGTTTCCAGCATTCAGCTGTGAATCCGGTGTCTGACGAATTTTTGCAACAGTTGAAGCATGACTTGAATGGCGGAAGGAGAACATCAAACAAAGCTGATCAGACAGATTATGTATTCAGAACATTCCATTTTATTTCTAGTTGCTACCAACCGTCCGCATCTACCCCTCTTTACCACCACCAAACCCCCACTCAACCCCTCTACCGCGCCCCTCTCAATATCCAGCCTTCTTCAAATACTCCTCACTAACCTCCCAAAGCCTCGCAGCAACCTTCTCATCACTAGCCCAGGGTGCCAAAGTGCCTTTCTGGCAGTCATCGAGGTAGACGCCCGAGTGCTCGCCGAGCTTGGGGTCGAGCGCCGCAACGACGGTGGTCGCGGCGCCCTGGTCGCGCGTCTTCCAGAATTCGGCGGGGATGCCTGCGACCATTTTGTCCGCTTGTTCGGTGCCGAATTGGCGGTCGAAGTTGGTTTGGATGCCTGGTGGTGGGGGTTAGAGTGGATGTGCGTAAGGGTTAGAGTGAATGTGCGTAAGGGTTAGAGTGGATGTGCGTAAGGGTTAGAGTGGATGTGCGTAAGAACGGGGGTGGAGCGTGAGAAGGAGGACGATCAATCACTGCGGAGGGAAGGGGAAAGGAAGAAAGGCGAAGAAAGGAGACTCCGACTTACTTCCGGGATGCAAGCTAATCGCCGCGATATTCTTGCTCTTAACCCTCTTCGCAAGCTCAATCGTATACAACGTATTCGCCGTCTTACTCTGCCCATACGCCACAAAATAGCGATAGCCCGACTCATCCATTTCCTTGGTAAACGCCTCGAGCAACGGATTCGGAGTCGGTCGCTCCTCCTCCGGCAGCTCCTCATCGTCCTTCTCGAGATTGAGATCGTGGAAGCGGATAGGAGATGCCAGTTGAGCCAAGCTGGAGACAACTACGACACGTGTGCTCATCGGCGGAGACGACTTGGCCGACGCCTCCAGCGACGGCATCAGCATCTCCGTAAGGTAGAAGTGGCCGAGGTGATTGACGCTGAACGAGGTGTCAAGGTTGAAGAGCGGGTCGATGTAGCGGTTAGGCCTGACGAGGGCGGCATTGAGGATCAAGATGTCGATCTTGCCGACCGTCTTGTTGACATCTTCTGCGACAGCCTTGATGGAGTCTGGGGAGCCAAGATCGAGAGCTATGCTGCGGACGGGGACCGATGGGTGGGCGGTCTTGATTTTTTCGACGACTTCGGCGATTCTGGAAGGCGTGCGGGAGGCGAGGATGAGGAGGGCGGGAGAGTGCGCCGCGAGGGCTAGGACGGTAGCTTCGCCGAGGCCGTTGGTGGCAACGCCGGTGACGAAGACTGTGGGAGGATAAGTGTGAGTTTCCTATATGCTGGTAAGGGTTGGAAAGGGGGTCGTACTGGTCTTCCCTTTGATTTGGTCGGGGAAAGCTGCTGCGACTTCTGTTGCCCCAGTCGCTGCGCCGTATTCCGCGTGGGAGGTGATGATCTCGGGCTTGCTTTCAGACATGATTAAACTGAGGGTTTTAAGAAGACTCTTGGAGATTGTTGAAGATGGATGAGTGTGGAGAAGTTGTAGTAGAAGTTGAGATGTGGATGTTGAGAATCGTCGACAGAGCATACTCGTCCATTGCTCTTATAGTAGTCATGCTTCAGCACGAGCTCCCCTGAAGTTACTTCATCTTGAATTTGTAATGCATTCCACAGCAACATGAAAAGATGTTTCCACGGACGAACAAGGAGAAGGGCGGACTAATTGCTTTCCGTAGACGGTAGAACGGGGACGAGCGAGAGGACAAAGAAACTCCAATGAAAGCCTTGGATCCTTGAAAAGAAGGATTTGTCATGAAACACGTCCGCTTGCAAGAGACGCAGATTCCCTGAGCTGGTTCATGGCGGTCGTAGGTGGGATCTATTCTTGGTGCGAAAACAGTGGGTTTGGGTCTGATGCCGTGATGTGATACAATACAGCGCGCGAATTCGCATGGATTTACCGCTCGATATATACCTACCGCCGGCGGGAAGGAACGAAAGCAGAATTCTTGAACGGAGTTCCGAGTACAAACGTTGATGCTTATATGAGCGTACTCGGTATTCCGTGTAGGGCGGACGAAAATGATGTTGCAAAGTCTTGGCGGTACTTCCACCATGGCTGGAGAGTAAATCCGCGCGCAATTATGCGCGGACGAATCCCGATTCTAACTTTTGTGGAGACGGCAGGCTTGCGAGATTGTTCAAGCAAGTGTGGAAATCAGACTGCAAATGTGTTGGTGTAAACGCGGATAGACTTGAGTCACCTGACCTAACGTACCTCCTATTTGTACAGGCACACAAGCTTGGAAATCGATCTGCTTTGCGAGTATCTGCCCATGTCTTAGGCAACGGCATCAAATATGTGCTCGAAGATGATTCCAAACGCCTACTCAACAACTCGTCATTATATGTACCTTGTCTTGACGTACATTCATGCAGATCAAGCAGCCATCCAAAGTCCCGCATAAGCAGCAACGACACCCCAACAGATAGTCCAAACCCCAAACCTCCCCTTGTCCTCAACTCCACTCGCGACATTCGTCGGCGCCGGATTACTGCTGGTGGGCTCACTGCTAGCCGCACTGCTCGTCGAAGCCTCTTCCTCCGCAGTTCCCGTGAAAGTCCAGTCTACGCTAGCAGACGTCTGCGAGGTAGTGACGACAAGCCCGACACCCGGCCTGAAAGCTCTCGTGGTAAACGAAATATCTGTTCCCGAGCTTAGAGAGGACACGGAGATGGGGGTTGATGAAAGGTCGTCGCCGGTGGCGTCGATGATGTTCACGCTGTCCACGTCGCCCTGCAGCCGAACGTGTGTGGTGTATCGCCCTGCTGGCAGATCACCAAAGGGAACGACGAGGACGTTGGTGTCGTTGCGGGGGGACTGCACGATCTTCGTAATAGTTCCAGAGGCAGCATTGGCATCGTCGGATTGTCTCGCGAGGAGCTTGCGGTTGGCGCATCCTTGGAGGTCTCCCTCGTGAACCGAAGCGCAATCAATTCCTGTTACTCGAGCGATGTACTTCTTCCCCACACCAAAGCCGCCTGGTTGAGCACGTTGGATGGCAAGCCACGTCATGATCCAATATCCCTGGAATGAATTTTCGTAGGCGTCCACGCACGCAAGGTGGACATTAGCTCTTCCGCCCTCATTTGTTCTGGCAAAGGGGAACTCATCACAGGAGGTCCTGTCACCTGCAAAAAGGCTTCCATCAGGCTCAACAACACCTCGACAGCAGCCATCGCATCCGGCATTCTGGCGCGTTGCGCGATAAGTTAGTATCATCTCGTTTGAGAATCCAAGATTGCGCATGCCCAGACACATATTCTTGACGACGGCGTCTAGGACATTGGGGGTGTAGGGGAATTCCATGACAGGGAGCGGGTTGCAGTTGTCGTCTACGGCGTCCGGTCCTGAGGTGGGCCGTGTGCAAGGAGCTGAAACACTGGCAGAGGGCTGATCAGGTTGATCAGGTTGATCAGGTTGGTCTGGTTCTTCGGGCTGGTCGGGCTGCTCAGGCTCGTCCGGTTGCTCGGGCTCATCGGGCTGCTCAGGCTCATCTGGCTGTTCGGGCTCGTCGGGCTGTTCGGGCTCCTCAGGTTCTTCAGGTTCTTCAGATTCTTCAGATGGTCGTGGTGAGGCCGATGACACGGCCGATGATGATGAGCTTGGCTGAGCGCTGCTGGAAGCCCTTTCAGGAGTACAATAACCATACCTCGTCGAACAAGTATATCCAATCGGGCAGCCTTAGTACGTTAGCCTCTTTTCCATAGCCTATTCCAAGCTCCACACACAAGCACCAGGGCAACATTTCTGGCCCGCAGAACAACAGTTATTCGCGTCTGGACAGCATGTGCTGCCCGCGCTGCAACATCCCTGTCGCGAACTCAGGGTACAGCAAGACTTTCCAATATCGCATGCTCCGGAATTGGGACAACAGACGGACCCACTAGGCCAGCATTCTCGCTGGGCTGCTCGGCCGCAGGTTTCGGCTCCTATCTGGCAGCACATGGTCGGATAGCAGTTGTCTGAGGGCGGGCAGCAATGATTTGCATCGTTCGGACAGGGCACTGAACTGCGTATTAGCTCCTGTAGCTATTCAATGGCCTGTGGAATCATCTCTGACCATATCCTGGATCTTCGCACTGTTGCGATTGCCGGGCTAGCAAAAGGGCTGGGTTTGCTGATATGGAGGCATTGTGCAGTCCACTCTCATCTCCATTGAGTCCAGGGCCAAACCCAGTAAACAGTCGATTCGACGAAGTCTTCTGTCCATAGAAGACATCAGTGGCCGTCCCCAAGGAGCAACACACCGCGAGCAGCGCGATCCGAAAGACAATCATGATACCTAGGCGTTCCCCTCGCAGCAGCACACCTTGCGACTGAGGGGAGAGAAAGAAGGCGCGACATGGCGAGGAGATTCTGCGGTTATGAATAACTCCTCGTATTTGCGGCCTTGAGGGAGTCCGTGGCGCACGAATGGGCTGAAACTGGAGAGGCTGATTTGATCTTGGCGGCAGCGCGGTTGAGACTTGAGAGGAAGATAATAGGGTCGAAATGGAATTGAAATGGGTTGAAAGATTGAAATTCGAAGAGTTGAGAAATCAAGTATCAACTGGAAAGAAAGTAGAGCGAAGAAATACCTTTGTAGCCTTAGATAAGAATTTGTTTGATGGAGGAATTGTTTCGATGACGTCTCTCCGCCGCGGATCAAGCCTTCGCTCCACCCCCACAAGCTTTCGCCAAGCTTTGGCGGGGACTCACTCATTTCCGCCCAGCGGCTCCACAGGTATCATCTTCCTCTATGAATTTTGTCTTTGAGACGACAACTTCACCTCGTCGTCGACATGCTGGATGTGACATTACCTTTTGATATAGGTACTCCACAGACAGTCCGCGAAGAAGTAATTGCATAAAACCGTGACCAACACCCCCATCCCCCATCCAAACAACCCTCTAACTTCAACCAACCCTTTCCACTCCAAACAAACACCCACCACGAATCAGCACCTCTCCATCGCGCACGAGTTCCCTCAACTTTCCATTCTCTCCAACCCCCAACAGCACGATGACGATCCCGCGAAAATACCTTCTCCTCCAGCTCCGCGTGTTCCTGAACGTCGCTTACCATCCTTCCTCTTGCGGTTAGGGGGCCGACGATTCTTAAGCAAGAAATGCATCTGCTGCAGTGCTTTCAGATTTCTTAACCGTAACTTGAAGACTTTCCTCCACACTTTTGCGCTTTGCAGCAGGCGCAAAAGAACGTCTTATTTCTTCTCTTCACGCCATTTCGTAATAGTCGAGTACAGGGATGGGATGCTACGGGGCCCATGTGGCCAAGAAGTGCGTCTCCATTCGAGGCTGGGACAAAGAGATGGAGGAGAGTTGGCGCGCTGGATGACCCTACTTTCCTACCACTTCCGTGTCTGTTCCCTGTTGGGGTAATTGATCGTCTGGGTAGCAGATTACACCTGCTCAGCGTGTTTAGTGGAGTGTAACCTTGGGACCACACTACCTCTCCAGCTGCAGCTTTTCAGGGAGTATATAGGGACCGTTTCCTTCCTCATCTTTTCCAGGATCTTCAGTAGTTCCAACAGTCTTCCCATCTCAAGCAATCTCTCCAACACTTCCCTTCTACCCCTTCCCATCCCACATACCACCTCCAAAACCATCACAATGGTCCGCCTCATCTCCATCCTCGCCCTCTCCTTCGCCGCCCTCGCCGCCGCAAAACCAACCGTCTACCTAATCCGACACGGCGAAAAACCCACCGACGACGACGAAACCGGCCTCAGCGCCCAAGGCGAGCAACGCGCGCAATGCCTCCGCGGCGTCTTCGGCGCCGGCTCCCCCTACAATATCGGCCACATCATGGCGCAAGCCTACAAGAGCGACGGCTCGCGCATCCGGCCCTACCAAACGGTCAAGCCGCTCGCTGATGACCTCGGCTTGACGGTTGATATACAGTGTGATCGTGATGATGCGGATTGCGTGCAGGATGTTGTGGATGATTATGATGGGCCGGGGAATATTCTTATTTGCTGGGAGCATGATGCGTTGCATGATATTGTTAAGGAGTTGGGGATGAAGAATGCGCCGGATTATCCTGATGATAGGTGAGTGCGACGGTGACGTTGGGGGTTTGTTCTGTGCTAATGATTTTCGACAGCTTCAACATCATCTGGACTGATCCCAGCCCTTACAGCTCCATTACTTCCGAGACCAGCGAGAACTGCCCTGGTCTTGATTAGATGTGCTGTAGTAATAGCGATGGCGGGAAGGTTGGTTTGCATACATGGCGTAGCTTTGGGATATAGGAAAGAATTGAACCAATGAGGCAATGTACATACTCAGCATCAAAGGTGGCTTTTGACATGAGAAGGGAAGACAATTCATAGAGCATCGCTTTACCTTGATGGCATCCTTCCTGTGATCGTTTCTGAGAGTGAATTCCCTGCGCGGTAACTAGATTCATGACTTTACCTTCAAATTCTCCAATCGCACAGACAGAGCGGAGCTCATCTCTACCATCGAGTCTCAATGCCCGGGTTTGTAGCATTCAACAACGAACCACACTACTTTGATAGAGAGTCCCGAGTCTCTACGAAGCATTCTTATCTGGACGCCTCTTTCCTGCTCTTCTCTCTTCGTTGTTTTCCGGGTACCTAAACTCCAGTCCTTGGCTATCTTGATCCTGAGCGTGTCAATGACTGCGTATCGTTTTTTTGCGTTCGCGTTCTCTTTTCCTCTCTTGCCTTTCTCATCTTCAGATCACTACAACTGCAGCTGATGAAAAGAAGAGGGCCGGGAAACAAATATATCGAACCAAAATGGAAACAGACATAGGTTGAAGGACTAGCGGACTGGACCGACTGGTGTACTTCTTTTCCGGTGGAATTGATTCAAACCAATGAAAACGACGGACAGATGGTACCTCGCACGTGACCTACCTTAGTTGTGGCACGCCAGATCCAGATGTCAGGTTCCCGCACTTAGTGCACTTCACCAAGATCTAGTAACACTCTTGATTCGGGAGCACAGATCGCGCGAAAAACTTAGCTTCCGTCTAAAGCGTCCAAGGAGTGCAATTTTCTGTGGAGTGGTGAATCATGAGAAAGGGAAAAAAAACGATGGTTGACGGCGGGCCGCCTGGCGTCGAGACTTGACGACCACTGGAAAAGGGGAAATAGCAATGCGAATTCTGATTGGTGGATTGGCCAAGGAAATCCAAGATGGGAAAAAACAAGCTAGAGAACTACAAATGTGGCCTCCACACCTGCGAGAAAATAGGCGGGCTTGGAGTTTCGGATGATGAAACAGCGATATCAACCTTCGACAAAGGAGAGTGAAGAACGCGGTGAAGAGTCGAACTTGAAGATGCGGAAAGTTGGTCGCACAGGATCAGGGTAGAACAAGCTTAACTGGAAATTGAGCTCAAGACGGGAGCGTCTGATCGACTCAAGGAAGCTCTCTATTCTCGACACGGTTCCTCCACTTTTCCACCCCAGTTTCCTCCTGGCTTTTTCGAGGTTGCTGTGCCTTGGATATCCCGACACGTAGAGTCTAGGGGCACAGTGACTTGTTATATCTGACACATTAAGTCGATGTCGGGGAAAGGTGAGCTGCAGATACCGGTTGCACATACTTGGTCAGCGTGGTCGGGTGCAGGACCGATGCATGATATCGCCTCGCCTTGCAACGAACGACAAGCCCGGTGAAACGTCGAAACGCGAGGAGTTGAAGGGAAACTGGGCAGTGGGCGCGCAGTGGGAGGTAGTCTGCAGGAAAACTCGGCGCATGGAAGAAGTTGGAACTGTTCAACTGCGGCAGAGAAGCCGTGGGTGCATCTCTCTGGACTCTCGGACTCTGCAGGCAGGCAAGGCAAACGAATACATGTTTCATCATCACTCGCAGACGATGCGGTGCGGCGCGCGGTGTGCTGTGTGGTACCGACGTACCGTCCACGGTCCCCGTCACCTGTATGCATGGCGCGGATGCGTACATGGACTCAATCATGGAGTGCCGAAAGTCGTGTCCAAGTCGTGCGGAGGTTTTGGACATTTCCAAGGCCTGGCAATTAATAAACCTAGCAAACGCGGCCTGCCTCGAGGTCGAAGACAGGGAAGGGCCATGGAGGGCGGGGCCACTTGGATCTGTCAGTTATTTCGCCCTCGTGGGGATTCCTTGAGGATGAAAAGGTTGGTGAATGGTCTGGGGGATGAACTTATGAAGACCCTGGGGAAGCTTTGGTGAACCGAGTGCGTCTTCACGGCTGGTCGTGCCTAAACTCTCGTCCTCTTGTTTGTGATGGACATGCATGCAGTACGTGTCGACTTTTTCCTGAACTTCTAGTGAAGGTGTACCGTGTACGTATGTAGCTGCGGCTCAGCGTCGGGTTCATGGTTGTAGAGCTGAAGAAATTGGTTCGGACAAGCATGGATGGGGGGTGATGATAGTTATTGATCCGCACGGGGCCTGGATGAAGACATTCAAGGCAAGACAACGCTCAATTGGGATATCTGTTTGGCCAGGTTGTAACTTGTAGCTGTAATGATCTGTATACGGCGGCCGAGTTCATGATAGCTGGGACTAGAGCACTTTGAGGCGGACCGGATAGGCACCGCTTCAGGCGCATCGGGAATGGGGGAGAAGCCGACAGCCTGAGCCGATAATATTGTCGGCGAGTGACCCCTAATCATGCATATTATTTATAGTGGTGAGCTCTGCGACGACGGGCGAGATGCCATCGAACTTGCCTGCTCGCCGTCGCCGTGAATACAGTACAGTACCAGTCGCCCTATAGAGAAAAACACACGAACCATCTCTAAAACTTGCCCAACCCACTGATCGCCCGGCGAGAGTTGCGTCGACTCGTCGAACTGAGGCTGGTGCTTGTCCGTGACCGTGAGGTGGTAGCGCGATCGGCAATCTCAGCTAAGCCCTCAATTTCGTGCCTCGAAAACCACCACCCCCGTCCTCCACACCCTCAACCACGCCCACTCCACATCCTCTCCCTCTTCCTCTCTCTCCACCGCAACCACCATGAGCGCACGCCGCGACTAACTCGTCAACCTCCGCTCTCACGGCACTCGGCTCACCCTCGTTCCCTCTCCCATCGCGCACTCGTTCCTCTGCTCTCGGCGCAGCAAAGCGTTCGCGCTCCGCAGACGCGCTCATTTCTAACGGCGATAGACCTATTGGAAGCCACCTCAACGGTCAACCATCCCGACCACAGCTTCTAGCCTATCCATACGCCAGCCACCGCTGCCGAGAGTCTGCTCCTCTGCAGATCGAGCCATTGACCACGCAACCACCTCCAGTCTACATATCGAACCACCTCAGTCTCTCACCATGGCCGACGCCTTTCCTCACATCCCTCTCCCATCCACCCCGACCTCAATGCCACACCACCCCACCGAGTTGCGCTCTGCTCGCTCGAGCCGCGCGGGGAGCGTGAGCAGTGCCTACTCCGCACCAGCTTCTCCTTTTGCAGTCCCCGATACAAACAAGTCTCCTCCAATGTTCGTCGCCGCCGCCGCTGCCTCGGAGATGGTGGCCGACTTCCACCGCTCCCAATTGCCCGAAGACGAGGTCGCGCAGATTCCTGAAGATGAGAGCGCCCGTTTCTCCGAGGATGCTTTGGTGCTCGTCAACGCCTTCCTCGACTACCTGCTCTACAGCTTCTTTGGCACCGCCCGCTCATCGTCGCTCAACGCCCTCCGCCCTGCCATCACCGAAGTCCTCAAGCCAAAGCTCGCCCGCGAAGCTATCCACACTGCCGATGAGGAGCTGCAAGAGCTGTCTCCCGATGGCCAGATCCCCACCAGCTCAGATGACGATGACGACAACAAGAATCGGAATTTCACACTCGAGCACACCTGGAAGCGGACTCGACTTCGCATCATGGTCTACACGCGCCTTGGCGACCTCGAAGACGAAGACGAGGACCAGATGCTCGCTGACGATGACACCCTCGGTGGACTCGATCCTGTCTTCCGCGACGTCGGACTGGTCTCCGCTCCTGCTGCCATCTTCCTTACCTCCATCATCGAATTTCTTGGCGAGCAAGTCATCTCAGCCGCGTCGCAAGCCGCCTGGGCCCGAGTCAACAACAGGAAAACCCAGAGCGGCAGGCGTGTATTCGATCGACTCGTTGTCGAAGACTACGACGTCGAGAAGCTCGCGCTGAACTCCACACTTGGTAGGCTGTGGAGGACCTGGAGGAAGCGTGTCCGCACACCTGGTGGCCCCAACTCGCCTCCAGTCTCGAGGCAGTCTGTCTATCGCTCCCCACTCTCAGCTGTCAATGGCACGAACCCATTCAAGAACGGTTCCGACAAGGATGCCGATACTCCTCTTTCACCTTCCATGCCCCTCTCGCCTACTTTCTCCACATCGCGACGGCCTTCGGAGGCGCCAGTTGCAGAGATGCCCGACCAAGATGAGATCCCTGAGCACGATGTCAGCGAGACTGACATTGCCGCCAACATTTCACTTCCCGTCTCCGACAACGACGTTGATGAAATTGAAGTGCCCGGCCTCTCCAAGGATCCTGATGCGACCGACGAAGCTGAGCCATCGTCTTGGCTGCCGCTCCGCCGAGTTTCGAGCTTCACTGCCTCCCCGTCTGATGACGCCTCCGGTCCTCTTCGTCCACTTCTCCAACGATTGCGTTCTCGATCCGTCCCACACCCCGAACGTAAGGCATTCTGTGCCAAGGACGAAAATGTCGAAGAGAAGGAAGTCGATGATGACGCCGATGCTGACAACGGCGAGACGGGCAAGCCAGAAGCTGAGGGCGAGGACAAGGCTGTGGCAGATACCGAAGATACGAAATCTGCACTCGATCGGATGAACTCTGAAGACACAGTGGTGACTGCAGTCAAGGACGACAAGGCTAGGACCACTGATCCAGATGCAGAGGGCTCTCAGGCTGAAGCTGGCGCCGAGCGTAACGTAGAAGGCGAGCAAAAGGACGAAGAGAAGCCTGATCATGAAAACCAGGGTTATGTCGCTGGTGCAGTTGCCGGCGCATCCTCCATGGTTGCGGCTGGCGCAGCAATGATATTTGGCCGTGCCAAGGACGATTCTACACAGGAAACCAAGTCCGAGGAGAAGGAAGTTGCTGCAGAGAACGGCGCAGTCGCCAACCCTGATGGCACGGCGGAAAGCAAACTCAAGAAGTCTGAATTTTCTGAAGCTGTTGAGTCGTCAGAAGCCAACAACAAGGACGGCAGCAAGACTGACAGCAAGTTCTCTGAAGCCGACAACACACCGGAACTCATCCGCACAACCACGACTGATCGCGAAGCTGTCAGTGCTCCCGATGGCCATGCCACCTCCATTGACGATGATGGCCCGGAGGCTATTGGACTCGCAAAGACGTCGGATATCGCTGAGCGGTCTCCCAGTATCACTAGCCCGACCATGGCGACGAAGCCCTCGATCAAGGAGATTCCCACTCCAAGCTACGACGACTATGAGGATATTGGTGTGGCTAGGACGTCAGATGTCCCAATCCCTGCACCGCGCACACCATCCCCGGATTATGTGCGAGGTAGCATGGCTTCGGGCATTCAAGAGCAGATGCAAGGCAAGCCGCGCACGCGTCGCGCGTCCGTCTCTCCGCCTACTCCGAGGAATGAAGAGTATAACACCCCACCTCCAATGTCGCCTGCGTACAACAACACCTCTCGCTCATCTCTGCCTCTCCGAGACGCCTCTCTGAAGTCAACTGATGCAAAGGACCAGCCTGTTGGGAAGTACAATGGCGAGCCTCTACCCACTGACCGTGTCTCCGAGTCTACCAACCAGTTGTGGCGACCTTCCAGCTCCAAGAACACCTCGCCTCCCTCCGGACAGCGCCCGACGAGCTCGCACTCCAAGAGCACCCGTCCGAAGCCTCCTCCTGTGCAGACCAGCCTCCCTGACGGCGGTGTTATTGTGCGACCATCGTCATCCAACAATTCGGTGACCAAATCTTCCCACAGCAAGAGGGGCTCCGAGTCGAGTGTTCAGCGTGTCTTGGATCCACGGGCCTCGACTGAATCTCGACAGCGGGACTTTGACACCTTAATCAAGAGTGAGGCAACTGTCAAGCACTCCTTGACGCCACAGAAGATGATTGACATTGAGGTAAGACACTCTCCCTTTCTTTATTCATCCGAGTCACTTACTAACTATTCAACCAGCGATCGACCCCAACGAAGGCCGAGTTCGGCGATATCGATTCCCCACCTGTGGTTGCTAATCCAACTGCTGAATTGCCTTCACCCAGCACGGTTCAGACCAATGGCATGGAGCCATCGAATGGTGCGAACGTAAATCGATTGAGTACAGCTCCACCCAACGCCCACGTACGACAGCCATCCAAGCAGTCGATCAGGCAATTGCGCCAGAAGGCTCAGATTTCGAACGCTCGTCCTCCTTCTTCCAATACACCATACGCCCGATCTGGCTTCGCACCGAGGGAACCAAGGGTCACCACCCAGTCTCTGCGAGATCTTGCCGATTTCTTGAGATCCACAGCTCCAGACAGGGAACAGGAAGTTCTGCCGATTGCTACTACAAATCGGTCGCCTGCAAATGGCACGACCGCCGGTCGCAGCCAATCTCCTGCTAATCGCATGAGCGTAGGGCCAACTCCTGGAGTTCAGTCGACAAATATGGCCCCACGTGCCCCTGTTCGCGACTATCTCGGTGAGGGTTCGCCACGCACAGCTGCTCTCCCCTCTAGCACCTCGCGCTCTGGCAACTCCACTCCCTCTCGCAGCAACCTAGCCCCACCACCGACCAACAACTCCTTGCTAGCGCCTCCCGATGGAGCTCCAATCCGTAAGCGACGTCGCGTCAAGGATCCCTATGCCATTGACACGGATGACGAAGAGGATGATATGTTGACTGCTCTTCCTTCCAAGCCAGGCTCGTCGTCGAGGCAGCCGGAGGGGGAGTCTCTTATGGACTTCTTGCGCAACACCGAGCCGCCTGTCAGCAACCAACCTGCTCCAGTTCTCAACGTCCGCACCAACGGTACAGCCAACGGCACTCCAAATGGCACGAACGGTACGGGGACTCCCGTTCGCACGACCAACGGCGCCGTTAACCCGACAGGTCGCGCTCGTTCTGGCACCACGAGCAGTGTCAACAGCAACGGCGCAGCCGTCGGCGGTACATACACTCCCTCCGGCGCTCCCAGTGCAAACGGCACGCCTCGTCAGTCCACTTCAGTCGCGCCATCCCCGTTGACCTCGAACCCCACCGACAGCGCAAAGTCAAAGGCCAAGCTGGCAACGCGCAGCGCCGGTGCCTCCCGCGAGACTGTCAAGTCTGCGCGTCTCGAGGACTGGCAGAGCACCGCAGATCTTGCAGACTTCTTCAGGAGTTCCGGCCCGGATCCTCTCATCGCTCCCGGCAAGGGCGCATCGGCCACGGCCGGCGCGCGCGAGAGCAGCCCCGTGCCCAGCGAGGACCAGAAGCAGAAGAAGGGTCGCTTCTGGCGCAAGAAGAACCAGCTGGATGCCTAGAGCCCCAAACCACTAGGCTCTTCGACGTTCCTGCATCGATCACGTGGAAATGACATTGATGAAACACACTTCTCCTTTTTCAACTGGCTGGCGCGACGGGCGGCGGGCGGGAAGGAGGATGGACAAATCTCCTTTTTCTTCAATTCTTTTTCAAAGGACATCCCTTGTAATAATTGTTTTGCTGTTGTCGCGGCGCCACACTCACACACAAGAGCCTCGCACAGCTTTGCATTACCATTCCCCTTCTTTATCCATGTTTCTCTGTCGGACTCGAGGCCTTCTTTACGCGACTCTATCTTTTGGTTCTTTATGAGCTAGGATTTATTTTCGCGATAAAGGTCGAGAGCCTTCTTTCCTATTTTCCTTTTCCCTCGACCCTGCTTCTAGCCTCTTTGCTTTTTGTTGGGTAACTAGCAGCCGTACCTGCAGAAAGAGGCGCTTGTCAAGAACCTTTTCGCCGGGTCGATCGAGAAAGAAAAAGAGTTATTTCCTTTTTCCGAACCGGGGGCCAGTTTAGCCGATGGATTGGAAACCTGGGTTAGGAGTGCATGGACGATTCCAAACTATCGATCCTGCGCTTTTCTGATCCTTGTTTCGATTGTCCTGGCTGGCTGAACCCTCAAAAGCCTTTTTTATTTCTCTTTTTCTTGTTTGTCACTTCTTGTATAGCACGAAAGCGAGCGCGAAAGCGAAAACGGAAGTCCTCGCCGTCGTCTCGTCTCGTTTTTCCCGGCTGGACAGGTGAAGGGGCAGATTGATCGGAATCGGGATGGCTTGTGTCCTGTCGGTATCCTCTTTGAGGGACCGATGGTCCCTTTCTTCTTCGGAATGAATCGAGGCTCTGATACTTCCTTCCGTTTCTACTCTGTTTCTTGAATCTCGTCCACGCCGCTAAAAGTGTGGTTTCTTCTAATATGGCGCGAATGCGACTTGATCTCTTTTGTTACCTACTTGCATGTTCTCTTGTAATCACATTCCCATCCCTCCTCTCTCTTTTCTTCCCCTGTGGCTGCTTTTTGAAGTTTTTTCTGTATGTATACCCCCCCCACAATCCCTTTTCTCATCTTCTTTCATTTTGCTGGATAGGATATGGCGAGGCGAGGCGAGGCGATTTGATGGCGATTTCGTAGAAGGCTATCTATCTACTCAGCAGCCAGCGAGTGCGGTCTTTTTGCAGTTAGTTCCAGTCGAGTTGTATAGGCGAGAGAATCGAAGAGATGTTGCATCGAAATCTTGACTGGAGTTTAAGTGTGCTTGATTGAGTGCTTGCAGGTGATGATTGAGATATGATGTGACCAGGTAGCCATAAGATATGGTGAGGGAGATGGCTTGAGGGGTTTCGATCCGGTGAAAAGAGCCTGCAGAGGTAGGTGGTGGAATGGTGGGTGGGGTTAGTTCGAGGAAGAGACGATGAAGGAAGGGGCTTTTGGCTTGCGGGACGATGATGCTGGATGCTGGTTGAGGAAACTCGATCAAGTTACTGGGATTCTTAGGGTACTAGTAAGGAGGTTCTACCTAGGTACCTATGGTTTGAGACGCAGGTGACTTTGAGAGTAAACGTCAAGAGGAAAGAGAAAAGGCTAGGTACCGCCTCCTGGTGCTGGACGGGCAACTCCACGCCTACCTAGCTGTGAAGTCGCTCCCGTCGGCCTGCGGTGAGATCTCACGAATCTCATCTCTCTATGGCAGCTTTAAACCGGTTGGATTGAATGTCTCCTCCCTGAAACGGCGCGATATCCTTATATGCTAGCGTGCACCTTCCGTTTCTTTTGGCCTTGCGATGGACACTTTTGCACTCTTGCTACTTTGCTTCTCACAACGGCCAACATTGCAGACTTAGTCAACTCTCTTTAAGGATATCCTCTCTATTGCTCCGGCTCTCCTCTTAAGGTCTTTTTTGCAATTCCTTTTCATCTTTCTCGCATACCTTACACCATCATGAGGGAACACGCGCCAGTACAGTACAATGGCGTGGCTATGAAGGTTGACGGATGCAACACACCGAGGGACATACTCTACTTTATTGATGTGAGTATCCCCTTTCTGCAAGCAACAGAACAGCTTCATCCAGTGAAAGAGATATCCTGACCGCACTGAACCAAACAGCAACCAATCGCAAACCGAGAGGCGAGCCCTCCACACCCCTCCACCACCCCCCTCAACCTCCCACTCTAACCCTACCCACCCACCACAGGCCAACCTCCACGACCTCCACTACTGCATCTCCACCCTCTCCCTCCGCGCCCGCCAACTCTCAGTCAAAAAAGCACTCCTGACCTACGACAAGCGCATCCGCGCGCACCACCGCGCCATGCTGGAGTTCTGGATCTGCGACATGGAGGAACACTGGGGCATGCCCGTCGACAAGTCGGTGGCCGAATGCCACGATGCGATGCTGCGGCACATGCTCGAGGCGTTTGGGGAGAGGCTGGAGGGTGGGAGGTGGCCTAATGGCGTTGAGGTTAGGAGTCCGCGCGATATACTGGAGAAGTGGGATGAATTGGTAGTTGGCTGGTTCTCTGGGTTGGTGGTGGGAGGGACGCCCTTTTCTCCTCGCGAGTGGCATTATCACAAGTGTCTCCTACGGAGACATCTGCAGTTGCAGTCTGAAAGCGCCGGCTTGATGGACGATGTTTCTCTTGGTATGGGTCCCAGGAAACATTGGCCCAAGTTCTCGGACGTGCAGATTCCGTTCGAGTTCGAGGAGTTGATCAAGTATAACATATTACTGAAGGGCTGGCCGTATCACCCGGAGGGCGAGCCCGAGCGTCTGATGGACGTCTTTGACGGAGTCGATGATCTTGGTGTGTACGACCAAGACCCCATCAACGGCGTGCCCGATCGGTCCTACCAGTCGGGGTTTCTTCTTCAATTCGGATGGGAGGTTGTCGTGGGTCTGAGGTTGAGTATCGAGACACAGTTATTCTCTTACCTCATGTACGGGAGGAACGGGGAGAAGGGGTTGGACTGGGGCTGGCGCTATTTCATCGGGACTCCGCAGTCTGCGGTGCAGTACGGTCCATTTGACTTTCACGAGTTCCTTGACGTTGTTTCGAGCAGTGAGAAGTTTGTTCCTCCTGTTGATTTCTTTAGCACGTGTTTTGGATATCCGCGCGCTGAACACTTCGTTTCGTGCCAGGCGCCATTGGCAGTCAGTACCGCAATGAAGGAGACGCAGGACTGGGAAGACAAGATTGCGGCACTGGAAGCCGTTCCGCTCCAGGCGACGTTGGCAAGTAATACCGCGATGGAGGTGACGCAGGACTGGGAAGACGAGATGGCGGCACTGGAAGCCCAGATGGAGGAATGGGAAGCCGAGGGATTAGCCTTGATTGGATCGAATTGAGATTCTCAACGGGTGGAACATGACTGAAAAAGAGGGTTGGCTGTTGGATAGAACATAGCAGCAGCTGGTTACGAAAATCATGAATGAAAGCCGATGGGGCATGGAAGTCGTCGACGGGCGACGTGAAGATGGCGCCAATGGCAGCATCAGACTAGCTAGAATGGCAGTTCATCATTACAGTTCTCACGCATTCATTGAAGTTGATGGTACTCGGTGGGCTAAGCTTTTAGACTGACGCTGTTGCTCAGTTTGTTCTTCATCTCCTTCGAGTAGTGTGATGGTTAGAGTTATCAGATTGAGCAGAGTGCAGAGAGTTCTTGAAATGCTGGAGTATGTAAGCGTAAAACTTGTATGAGGCTTCAAGCCCAGAAGTTTGACCAACTCAGTCGTTGCTTTGACAAAGTGAAACAGCAGGGGTATCCTGGAGCTAAGGTTAGTGAGCACAACTGAACTGAGTTGTTAGAAAGTGAATTGAGAAGTGGAGATGCTCGGATGATATTTAAGGAGCTTTCAACTTTTTCTGGGCCGCCTTTCCCTCTTCCTTTCCCGCTTCTTCAACCATCATCACTCACAGGCCTTCCTGTCAATTGCGCTTTTTTAACAACTACATTTTGTCGGTCTCACACCAGCAGCATCCAGAAGGGAAATTCCAATGGAGAACAGCGACGATGCAGGTGGAGGCTCTGGAGGCGGCTCCTCAAGCCCAGATTTTTATGATATCGACAATGCCAACATGTGTGAGGTTCAGGTAAAATGCATGTTGAACACGGCCGACAGACCCAACAGAGATTAATGCGATAATCCTAGAAACTCGCCGCACAGGCAGAGGTACTGTACTGCCTGCACTCAATGTTGCCTCCGTGTCTCCAGGCTGACCAAGACCAGAAGCAATTGGTCTGCCATCAGGTCAAGCTCGCCATTATGAGATACTCCAAACGGATTTCCAAGGGCAACTACCTTCTTGTCAAAAACCGGATTGAGGATGTAAACGAGAACTGGAAACCGCCTCCGGGGCATGGCATGGGGACTTACAACAGTGCACTCTATGATCATTATCGTGGTGCGTTTGCCGGGGACAACATCGAGGGGCTACGGGCAGAAAAATGGCCCAACGATGTCGACATCCAGCATCCGCTTGACATTCTCAATCGATGGGAAGATTTCGCTGCCAATCTCTACGAGGGAGTCAGGAATGATGGCTTGTCCACAAGGATTCGCGAGAAATACACACAGCGTTTGGAAAAGCATGTCCAGAAGCAATTCAAGGAGAAGCTTGCTAATAGGAAGCTCCCATTCAGGGGGGCCACTTTGAAACTACCTCTCGAATTCGAAGAATTGATCAAGTTCGGCAAGATTCTCGATGGATTCTCAATCGGACACCACGGGAACCGCTCAGAACAACGTGGAAGCGTCGTCTACGATGGAGTGGAGCAGATGACAACATTCCTCGACAATTTTGTTGATCTCAAAGTTGATGTCCGCAATGGCAAATGGAAAGTCGACGCGGGCTTGGAGCTGGCCAGATCCGAATTTTGTCGAAGTTACCTCATATACTGCAGTCAATTGGAAGATGGGTCGGATTGGGGATGGCGATATTACATGGACTTGCAATCATCCGACGAGCAATCACCCCCACCTACGGATTTCTATACGTTCCTTCAGATGGCCACAAGTCATCAGGGGACATGCCCCAAGCCCGACTATTTGACGAAGCGTTTCGGCTTTCCTGTGATGGAAGGAATCTGAAATAAGTTGGCAAATGAGGAATATGAGCTGGGAAATGCATCTTATGACGAGGAAATCGAAATTGCTGGAGATACGGATACTGAAAAGGCCAGGGTTGAGCTTACGTGCAGGTAGAATACAGAAAATCAAGTCCCTTCTTCATGACTCCCGTTGCAAATTCCACAAACTGAGTAGAACCTGGGCTGAAGTGCACAGATAGGGACATGTAAAGAAAGGGTTACAGGCAGTGTGATTCGAACAAGTGGAAAGATCATGTTGTGCAAAGGTTTCGCTCCAGGGGATGGTGTGTCCAGGTACGTTGGGATCAGTGTATGCCATTGTTGCGATTCGAGAGTACGTTGAAGAGAGTGGAGAGGTGGCACTCAGAGATGGGTGTGGGATGGCGATGGCGATGGCGATGGGTTGGATGGCAAGGAGGGAGGGAGAGGGGATGAGTATGACACGGATGGGGATATCAGGGGCGAGTGATGTTGTTCGGGATTAAGTATGGCCAGTTCCGCGCTAGCCTTGGCAAAACGTCGCGAAATATCGCGAGTCGCGCTCCTGGACGCGTCGAGCTCCATCCCATTTTATCCACATACAAACCAAGCTTCCACGCCACAACATTGTTCAATTCTTTCAAAACCCTACAGCATGAGTAATTGAACTACCTCGCACCCGTCATTTTCCTCACAGCATTTTAAACTTCAAAATGCCTTCTTCATCGCCGTCAACACCTTCTCCATCCGCGTCTCCAGCGCCATCTCGTGGAGGAGAAGCAAGCCCAATCGAGCTGACACCGCGGAGCAAAGTCAAGGCACTACTCGCGGGTCTCAGTGATGACTCGGAGGAAGATGTCGCACCCCAGAGGCCTTCAAACATTGCAATTGCACCTCGAACTGCCGACAACGATGTGCCTCCTCCAGCAGAAGTCCAAACGAGTTCAGACGAGTCCGACGAAGACGATATGCCGGTCATACCCAAAGGTCGTATGGCAGCACGCATGAAGCTGGGCGACGGGGAAGCGTCCCATGGAAACATCAATCAGGAAGATGATGGGGACGGAAATGCCGAGACTGCGTACGCGAGGGTCAAGAAGATGTTGTTGGCCAAGAAACAGCAGGTTGAACCGCGTCAAGCATCACAGGAGTCTGCTAGAATTACTTCCTCGGAAGACTCTGAAGATGACGCGCCCGTACGACCGACCCTCACGCGTCGACGACGATCGCCAAAGCCTGCTTCTCCAAACGTAAACGCCCCTAGCCCCACGCGTTCAGCTTCACGACAACCGTCCCCTGGGCTTTTCGTGTCTCCCGAAAAGACCTCACGCTCGAGGCGAGAGAGCCCTGCCTCTGACGTGGCGAATTCTGCCTCCGACTCTGATTTACCCGAGAATCCGTTGAGAAATGCTCGTTTCCTGGCACTTGTTGCTCGAAAGCGCACCGAACGAGAAGCTGCTCAAGCAAAGAAGGAGGCAGATAAAGCGGCAGAGTTCAAAAGGAAGAAAGCATCCAAGAAGAGTGCCGGTACTCGCAAAACGCCTGACTCGCCTGACGATAGCGAAGTGGAAGAGGAGGATGTCGAGGGCGGCAGACGTCTCACCCAGCAATCTCGTCCGACACGAAAGGCCAGCAAAAAGGCTATTGAAGAGATGAAGCGCGAGACCCAACGTATGGCGAGGAACATGCAGCTGGAACACATGCCAACGACGAAGAAGAAGTTCGCCAAGGGAGACCTGTTCAAACTTCTCCGATACAAACCCAACGCAATCGACGAGGATGAGCAAGCTCACAGCGCCACTGATAATGATGTACCCATGTCGGAGGCATTGCATTCGTCAGACATGGAGGGAAATGGCCCAAAGGATACGCCCCCCACCAGTCCACCCAGTCTTCAAGATATGGGTATGGAGAAGAATACTGAAACAGCATCCGCTCCTTTGGAGAACGAAGACGACTATATCATTCGGACTGATGAGAACGGACATGCTGTCCAAGAGGATGAGGACGACGACGATGAAGAGTTGCCAGATTTAGCGACAGTCTTGTCGCAGCACGCAGAACAGGCAAAAATAGACAAAGGCAAAGCGCGTGCAGAACCAATCCCTGTCCAAGAGAAGACGAAAGCTCCGGAGACTAAAAAGGCTTTCCGATTCGTCCCTCCGACAAAGACTGCTGAGACTGTTGACCTTGACTCCGATGACGACCTCGAGGTTGTTAGGGATACCAGATTTCCAGTATTCGACAAATTGCCTGCGAAACAACGACGGGAGCCGCGAGTCATGCTTGTCCAACGCACTCTGGCCAACTTGACGTCTCCTAGTCGGATGCGGAAGAACGGAAAGTCATCTTTGAATCCTGCAGAGTTGCAGTTTATGCTTCAACAGAAGGCAAAGGAGCAAGCCGCACAGCGTAGGGAGGAGTATCTTGCCAAACATCCCGAAGTCAGGAACGAGATGGACGTGATTGTCGAAGCCTCATTGGTCAACATGCTGGAAAAAGCAAGGGAGGAGGAGCGCGAGCAGGCCGAGAAGGAAAAGGCAGAGGCTAAGCGGAAGCGCATGGCTGCTAAAAAGGCTGGTGTGGACGTAGCCGACATCCCAGGCGAAAGTGACGAGGATGACGAGTGGGCATTGGACAGCGAGGAAAATGAGGAGGATGAAGCCGAATTCTCTGGCAGCGAAGCAGATGCTGGCGAGGAGGAGGAGGCCGAATCCGAGCCCGACGCTGATGGTTCCCAGTATGGAGCTGGCGAGGACCAGGACGACGCTGTGAATCCTCTCGTCGACAACGAAGTTAGCGAGGGAGGCGCATCTGATGACGAAGCTGAGGCCGATATCCATGACACCGAATTGCTTGCCGAAGTCCCAGACGTCTCTGACGAGGAAGAAAACCTGCCAATCCTCCGACGGCCGAACCCCAGGACTCGACATGTCATTGCTGAGGACGACGAGGATGACGAGGACGACGAGGAAGCCCCTACTACCAAATCTCAAGTTCCGTCACAGACCCCAGACGATGGAATGAAAGCTTTCGGGTTCGATGTCGCACCTCAGCAGGCTGCTGTTGACGATGAAATGGCGGCCTTTGGTTTTGCCCCAGCACCGCCATCTTCGATTGGGCTGACCCAGATGTTCGCTGGGACCATGGCCAACATAGAAACTCAAACAGAGGACCAAACCGAGGCTTTCGACATTGAGCAAGACTCAATGGCGGTGCTTCGTTCCTTGCCTTCCGCTGCGATTCCAGGCTTCGAAACCCAACCCGTGATCGAGTCACAGGACGTTCTCGTGCAAGACAGTCAGTCGGGGAACCAGCAAACATTGGACACACAAGTCGACTTGGGCATAAGCCAATTCGGCACTTATGAAGAACCAATATTCTCCCCAGCAAAGTCTGAAATGCCGGATCCAACCCAGGATGTTGGCTTCCAACTTCGAGGATCAGAGCGACCTCCACGTTCCACCACGGATACTGTGATGATCCCAATTCCAGAGTCTCCAATCGCCAGTAGAAAAGGCAAGCTACGCCGCCGCGAGCAGGAGATCCAAGTCTTCCCCAACGTGGACGAGGACGAAGAAGACTCTCCGGCCGCTGCTGTCGACGAGGAAGAAGATTTTGAGCTCAATGCCAACGCTTTCGATGTGATGAAAAAAGCGACAAAGAAGCCAAAGCCAAAGAAGATTGAAGACTTTGACAAGAAGAAGAGCATGGCCAAGAACATGGTGCAGGAACAGGCCGACGAGTCGGAGGATGAATACGCTGGCATTGGCGGTGCGAGTGATGACGAGAGCAACGGAGAGATGGATGAGGAGATGAAGAAGATGATTGACGAGTCGCATATCGACGTCGATGAGCGACAACTGGCTGCTTTCTACGCGTAAGTGTCAATCTTCTTTCACGAACTGATCGAGGCTGACCAATAAACAGGGACAAAGAACGCAAATTGGACGAGAAGCGGAACGAGGCAATCGCAAAGAACGTTGTTGGAGGTGGCTGGCGAGCCAATCGAGCCGACTTCGACCTGTCTGAAGATGAAGACGACGTCCGACGCGAACGTATGCGAATGATGCAAGCGAAGAACGCGAAGCAGCGGATGGCCCTGTATCAGGAGAATGAGAAACTTGGAAAATGGCGTAAGTGATGCTCTTACCCTCCGTAACATCAACCTTACTGACACGATCGACAGAGGACAATGTGAAGAAGTATGCATTCTTAAGAACGGTCGAGGATCTCGAAAATGATGCCGACTTTGACGCCGACTTCCTCGATGCCCCTGAGGGCGAGCAACCAGAATCGCAGTCTCAGGATGCAGTAGACGCTCCAAAAGAGGATGAGGAGACGATTGTTCCTAGTACCAATCCAGCTCCAGTCAATCCTCTGAAGCGTAAAGCATCGCCAATCGAGAATGACGAGAACCGTCCTCCTCCAAACCATCGCCGCACTCCCTACAACCCCAACATCCCCTTCGCGCGAAAACCGCTCAGCAAGCAAGATCTCCAAGAATCCATCATCTCCCTGCTCGAAGACCCCACGTCCATCCCAGAGTCCCAGTACTCCGACGAAGACTCCGACCTCGACATCGAGATGCCAGACGCAGATTCCCGCCGTCGACTTCTGCCCACTGCACCAAAGTCAAACGCAAAGGCAGTCGTCGACCGTCTCACCCTCTCCCGCACGACTTCAAACGCCACCGATGCCACCACAGCCGCCTCAGACGGCAGCGGCGCCATGGCCTTCGCCGCCCCTTCCATCTCGACGACGTTCAAAGTCCCTTCTCTCCTCCGTCGCGCGACGAACTTGTCCACCACCTCGAGCACGAGTGGAACAGGCACGACGACGCCGGTGGAGACGGGAGTTAGGCGGGGTGGGAGTAATAAGAGTAATATTCATTATCAGGCGAGGGAGGCGGAGAGGAGGAAGGTTCTTGATGCGGCCGAGAGGAAGAGGAAGGAGGGGCTTAGGAAGAAGGTTAGGGGTGTTGGGGGTGGGAGTGTGCTTGCTGCGCTGGGGAATGGTGGGTTTGAGTAGATGGAATGGAGTGTTAATGGGGTAATGCTGCAGGGTGGGTCGTTTGGATATGGAAGAGTACTGCATGTTCCGCGGAGGGAAAATGGATCGACTTGGTAGCTTCAGGACCTAATTATCTACAGCATAGGAAATGAGTATGTTATTCTTAAAGCTCTCTATTCGTTGGCATGGAAGCACCCAATTGATTGACTCAAACCTCTGATAGCCTGGTCTTGTTACGTAGGGTTCGTCCAGCCATTCCACCTCTGTATACCCAAGGCGACTGCTGATTCCCCGTCAATCAGATCCACCTCACTCGGCCGCAATCGGCCGCAATCGGCTTCTTAGCTTCTCAATCCTCTCGATCCCCTGACGTCACGTGCCCGATGTCCCGTCAAGATTTCTATAAAAGAACTATCGCTTGCTTGACCTCTTTCAGGAAAACAAAAGACCCAAGCACTTTGAATGCATCCTGGCTGTCCTGCTTGGAGATGCCTGCCGCAGATTACGGCTCTGGACTTTCGAAACCCTTTGTTCTGGCATGTATATTTCGCAGTGGTGTTTGTCTCCATCAAATGTCGCGCTTTTGGGTTATCACCACTCGTTTTCGACGATGATATATGCCATTACTTTACAATAAACGATGTCATCGTAATGTTTTGCAGGTGAGCGTGTTTATGATATCTCAGTGATGAGCGGGATGGAACTGGGTGAAAGGGTATCAAGTCGTGAAATCAGGTGTCCATCATTTGCGGCATTTGAATCCGGTCAGATTGGAAATCCTTCAGGCATGTGGCATTGCCTTGTCAGGGTACTTCTTTTCGAAGTCTGGGGCAGCTGCTGTACCCCAGATCTCAGATGCGGGTTCCCAGGAGAGCTCATCGTATCCTGTCCACCGGACCAGGTATTCGAATCTCTTCCTTCGGTTGTTGTATCGCGAGTCTTCGACTCGTTCAATGACGTATTCAGGCTCATCCTCCACGATGACAGGTGGAGGGACAGGTTGTTTTTGGCCCGGCAGCGCTTGCTCAGGCGGGGCGTCGAGTCTCAGGAGGTTCGTATGGAAGACCGGATGTACTTTCATACTTGGCGGGAGACGAAGCTTGAAGGCGTATGGAGATACCACCTTCAC
>ML977144.1:443009-612882 GCA_010015705.1 Aulographum hederae CBS 113979 | reverse complement strand
CGCTTTTGCCTTTCGGCGGAGTCCTTCGGGGCGTAGTCGTTGATGGCATCAATGTCCATGGCATCGGGATCACGAGGCGGGTAGTTCGTGTAGTGACGGGTCGGTTTTGCACTCTCATGGTTCTTGAAGAACCGCAGGTCGTTGTCGAATTTCTGTATTAAATTGGCGTATTCGTTCAGGTTTGTAGGGAGAGAGATGCCAATCATCACTTGCTGGAGTTCGGCGGACAGGGAGATTCGGAGCATATTGACGAGAGCGGTATTGTTGTTGGTCAGGTTGGCCTCAGAGGCCAGGCGGCGGAATTCGGTGAAGTGGGTGAGAAAGGGCTTGTTCTTCTGCCGCAAGAACGAGAGTTTCGTGAGAGCAGTTCCCTCCTGGTTTGGGTCTCCGTATGTATGCGTCAGGAAGGAGATCAGGGTCGGGATATTGAGGATGCTATCCTCAAGGAGGGGTGTCAGGATCTTCATTGCGTCCCCGGAGATCCTACTCAGGTAATACAGGAATGCCTTCCTGTCATTCTCAAAACGGTCTGTGTTTGCCTCCATCTTGATAGCCATCTTCTGCAGGAAGAGGGGGAGGTCATCGCTCCGCTTGCCAGTGAATGGTTCCGGGTCTGGGATTTTCTCGGAGCGGTAAACAGGGGCACGCCTTTCGGCTTCAGGAACAGGGACAGGTCTGGTGGTTTCGGGGGGCGGAGGCGCGGTCGCGCCGACGGGAGGAAGAGGCTGAGGAGTATGGGGAGGGTTTGGACCTTCGTCCATCTTGTCTTGCCCATGCTCTTGCTCTATGCTAGGGGTCGGGGCAGCGGAGGTCTTCGAGGGAGAGGCGGAGCGGGCGGCTTGGAGCTCATTACGGAGGGCTTGAATCTCCTGCGCGTGTCGCTCTTCATCACGCGCGCGTTGTTCTTTGGTCTCGACGCGTTGGGTCTCGAAGTCGATCTGTAGCTTTTGGAGCGCGGCGAAGAGGTCGGAGGCTTCGGAGTTCTGGGAGGAGGACATCGCGAAGCAAGGAGAGGTTTCGTATAAGAAGGTTCGGAGGTCGGTGGTGGTAGGGTTGGTTGACGCAACGTAGTGTCACGCAATCACTAGATGCAGTGTGTGAGATACAAGATGATTGTATTCAGCGGTGCTATCTATCTAATTGCGTGATGAGGTTCAATTCAAACAACAAGACGTTGCGTGAAAAGAGAAAGCAGAAGCAGGAGCAGGGACAGATCTGATGTTCTCAGGGAGTGGTCGGGGGTCTAGGCGCAGCTCGGCCCGGATATCGGGATTCAGCCCGATATCAGAAATCCAGCTGCGTGTCAGGTGATTAGCTTGCCAATGATATGGTAAGCCCAGGCGTGTCAGTCCCGTGACAGGCCCACACCTTTCTCTTAGCGGATTGGTTGATCTAATAAATTAGTAATGCGTTCGAAATATGTTCAAGATGTGTTATATTGTCGTACAGAGCCATCCTTCTTGCGCGGAATTGGTGGAAGAGTAGGAGCTAGAGGAGGCACTTGAGAAGGCGTACGAGGCACACGAGCACGAGCAATAGTATGTACTGACGAACTAGCACTAGCCTCGTCTGTCTCGCCTGTGGATAGAGCGGTGTGGTGTCTCATCACCATGCGGAAGAAAACTAAAATACATTAGTAATATGTTCACTTCCCTCTTAAGTTATTCCTAAATACTGACGACTTGCAGCAATAGTCTCGCTGTTAGTAGCAGTACCTTTGCGCATTTGCGCGAATGTACAACCGTGTGATGAAGCATGGGTTCGAAGGTTGGGCGGATTTGAGAACGGCTTCTTTATAATACATTAATAATAAATTCGAAATTGTGTCCAAATATTATCAGACTCACTGTGTAATTGCAGAGAAGAACATCGTCATCGTCACTGATGTTATATCGGCAAAAGAGCTCACCCATGCCTATTATGGTGTGTCCATTTTCCTAATATATTTAGAACGCATTCGAAATCCATTATCAAAAACGTACATCTTTTTGCCATGGTGTCATTCCCAACGGCCGTAACGACAGCGCGCAATAGGACAGGTAGTTTGGCTAAAATTAGTTAGAAACATTTTTGAATTGTATTCGTAATACTTGCATCTCTCTTCAAAGACATATTGGTGTGCTCTTGTGAAGCTTTTGTGACAAGACAAGTTCGTCTGAGAGTGAGGTTGGTGGGCTGAGAGTAGGTGGGTTGTGCGTCGCGGCGGAAAGTATCACCGGCTTGGCGACTCTCAGGCGAGAGTTCAGCTGAGGGTGGGGCGAGCTGTAGGCTCGTGGGCATGACAGTCAGGGAGGGTCAACAGCCTCACGGGCCTTAAGGAAGCGGTAGTCGTTGTCGAATCTCTGAACTATATTGGCGTATTCGTTCAGGTTAGGTGGGAGAATCGTGCCAACCATAGTCCAGTGCAGTTCGTTGGACAGGGAAAATCTCAGCATGTTGATTAAGGCTACGTCGTTGCTGGCCAGTCCAGCTTCGGAGGCAAGGCGTCGGAATTCGGTGAAGTGGGACAGGAGAGGCTTGTTCTTCTGGCGGAGGAGCGAGAGCTTAGACAGAGCTGTCTCGGCTTGGTTGGGGTCTCCGTATGTAGCGTTCAAGAACGCTTCTAGGGTGCCGATCGAGTGAACTTCCTTATCGAGTACGGGGTCGAGGGTCTTCATGGCGTCTCCAGAGATCCTACTCACGAAGTACAGAAACGCTCTTCGTTAGTCGGGGAAGCGGTCCGCGTTCGCTTCCAGCTTGATGCTCATCTTCCGTAGGAAGGTAGGGCGCTCTTTGTATTTACCCGTGAAGGGTTCAGGGTCTAGGAGCTTCTCAGATCGGGGAGCGGGAGGCTGTCTATCAACTGCGGGCGGAGCTGGCGCGGGTGGAGCTGGGGGAGCAGGATTGTCGGTAGGCGGCAGAGGGTCTGCGCTCTCGTTCATCTGATCCCCATCTTGCTCGGTATTTGGTGTGCGAGAGGCGGCGGGGAAACGGGCGGCTTGGAGCTCGTCGCGGAGAGCTTGGATCTCCGCAGCGTGCTGCTCTCGATCTCTGGTTCGTTGTTCTTCGAGCTCGGTTCGCATCTCGCGGAACGCGGTAAGGAGCTCAGCGACTTCGGAGTTCTGGGGAGAGGACATCTTGAGAGAGGCAGGGGAAGGTTTCGTATGAGGAGGCTCGGGGGTCGGTGGTGTGGTTGGTTGACGCAACGTAGTGTCACGGCATCACTAGAGGCTGTGTGTGAGATACAAGCAGATGTATTCAGCGGAGCTATTCTATTCGATTGCGCGATGAAAGAGTCAATTCAATTAACAAGACGTTGCGTGAAGAGGAAAGAAAGCAGAAGCAGATCTGGTGTTTTCCAGGGATAGCCGGGGTCTCGGCGCAGCTCGGCCCGGATATCGGAATTCAGTCCAATATCAGGAATCCAACCGCGTGTCAGGTGATTAGTTTGCCAATGATATGGTAAGCTCAGGCGTGTCAGTCCCGTGACACTCGCTCTGTCTTTCGCGCCAGCCGTCGGTTGCCTTTTCTGGATGCTTGTACCAACAGTCGTCTTCCTTGTTACTGTTCCTCTTGCACCATAGACATTTTGTCTTGTCATGATGCTTGGACATCGCTGGCAAATTGCCTTGATTCTTTCCTTTTCTCTTCTTGTCTTTCGGGCTTTTGTGGTCCGTCGCAAGTGAGGTTGCCGTCGATTTAGACTTGTTGGCGAGTTCTTCGTCGTGGAGTTGACTGATCAGATCGTCAAGCGAGGTCTCGCTTATTCCTGTTTCCCTCTTTCGCTGCTGAAAGCTTTCATAGTATCCTCCCAATTGGTGGACCATGAGTGAGCGGACTAGAATTCCAAGTCGATTTGGAGACAATTGATATCCTTCCAAGTGTCTGCGAATCGGTCGGTGTACGTTGTCATGTCTCCTGCGGATGCGTAGGTAGTTGCCCAAAGCTTTTTCACAACGAGGTACTTTTCCAATTCTGACGACACGGCGTAGTGCTCTAAGAGCATGTTCATGGCATCTCGAGCGGCTTCAACGCCTTCGATCTTGTTGGCCGGTGTATCCTCACAATGTTGGAGAATATGGTTGATCGCGCAGTCGTTCTTCGGGTGATATGTCCAAAGTTCGATTTCTGTGTCTGCCGTGCCAAAGTCGTAGTCTAGTTCGGCATAATGAGCATGTGTCTCAGGCTTGTCTTGAGAGCTGTCGAATGTGCTATCTGACGTGCTTGCCGATCCTGTCTGCGCGGTTTCTGGTGAGGGTGTTGGAGAGACTCGTTGGCTGTCTCCTTTCTTGTAGGGAACGAATCTGACTGCATCCCAGGAGCCTTTGTCCATCATGTAGGCTTTCAGTCGTATGTACCATTGTCGACAATTCGACTGGCCCTTGAGCTTGGGCACTCCGGTGTCTTTGGCCATCTTGATTCAAGTAGCACGTGACTTGGTCGAAGAAAGTGGAGGGAGTCTACCCACGCGTTTTACAACGCAAAGATCCAGTGCTTGCTACCACAGACAATGGCAACTAGTCACGCAGGTAGCTCTTGTCTTGATGGAGGCAAGTGGTGATGAATGTGATAATGATGGGTGAACCAATCAAGTTCTGAGAGTGACACGTGATCCGGGCTCATAACCTATTGGAGGATGTGCAGCAGGTTGTAGGCAAAACGTGTGACTTGGAGAAGTTGGGAAAAGATCGATTGAATTGTCTCTGAAGATGCAAAGGACTCTCCAACTGCTGCCGTACTCCAGTAGTGATTGGCTCTTTGTCGTGTGTATTCTGCGCGAAGCCGACTGAATGTATACTCAAAGGTTTTCTGTGAGGTAGGCGTATTTGGGTTGTTCATGTGCGAGTCGATCTGGAAAGCGAGGTCTTCGTGCGTCTCCCAGATAATGTCGAGTAGGATTGCGGTCATGGTCAGGTCGGGGATGGGAGCTCCGGCAATTTCGCGTGAGAGCGTCTGGGCGTCCTTGAATGTGCGGTAGAATTTCGAAAGGTTCGGGTCGGAGTCAAATTCCGTGACTTTCACACGGCGAAGGGTACGTATCGCTTGCGACAGCTCTGTGAAGCCGTTCAAACCGTATTGTCTCTCAAGGTGCTGCCATATCTCGGCTGCATTCATGCCTTGGAGTTCCATCTGTATAGACGGTGACACGTTGAGAACAAGCAACGATCTCGCATATTGCTTATGCTGAGCTGGTGGTGACTCATCGTCTTCTGCGATTATCCCCCATAGATCAAGAGACTGTGCAATTGCTTCGATGTTCGTGGCCCAACTCTTATACTCCAGTTTTCCTTGCAGCTTCTCCGGAACCATTTGTACTGCCGGAAACCGTGAGGGAACAGCAGAATGGAACATAGCTGTAGAGCCGGCAGTAGGAGATGGTGAGCGTGTCTTCGATACACGTTCAATGCTCACTCGAAGGCTGTCGAATTACTCTTGCAAAATCTGCAACTGCGATCGTAATTCTTCGTTTTCAGCGGAGGTGGCCTGTGCTGTGTTCTCTTCTGGATTCAAAACAGTACGACGCGTACCGTCTTCCGAGGATGATGAAGCGGTCTGGCGTTTGGGCGGCATGGCTGAATGAGCCTGGTGGTTGCTCAATTGGATTCGCGCGGTCAGATGCGCGTTGGCTGATACTCAAGAAAGAGTAAGCCAATGGTCGGGGTCGGAGGCCGCGAATGCTCGGTTAGTTGGAGCTCTCCTGGGGGTGAATCGTCTTGCTGTACATAGAAAGAGATCGTATATATACAGAGGTGATGAATGTTGATGCTTGCCTGCGGGCGTGAGCGACGAGGGCTCATAACCTGTTGTGGTCGACGATTGGATTGATCTATCTAGGGGGCTGGCGAGCTTATGTACACGGGTGCCAAGCTATCACGTGATCCTGCACAACAGGATGACCTACACACAAGTCGATCCAGGCCAATTAAGATTGCAAAGAGCTTACGCCGCTTTCCACGTCCAAGTCCGAACTTCTGTACGAATAGGCCACAAAGAGTGAGATACCGCGTAGCCAATCCGGTAAGCTCGCCTCCCGGTCCCAACCAAGCAATCGTCTGCTCAGCCGCCGCATATATCTCCCCCACAATCGGGATCTGATGATTCTTCTCCTCGACGGAATCCTGATCAATACAAATAGCATCGACCCAAAGCAAGCGTGGGGATTTCTTCTTCCGAAGATGAAGTAGCGCGCTGGCGCAGTTGGGCGTGATGAATAGGGGTCTTCCCTCGCAAAGAATGTGGCAGTTCGGATCTCGAGGGCCCCACATGTAGGATAGGGCTTCGAATTTGATGCGGGGTTAGGCATCGAGATGGGTGGTTAAGAGGGAGCAGGCTAGAGGAGTGGATGAGTTGTTGCTGCGGGATGGCTGGAGGACCAGGAGGCGGATTGAACGCTCGGATGGCATAGGAATGTGGGTGTATGTAGACATTTTTGTATCTGATACCTTGACAAGAAAGAGAAGGACCAGGGAACTTATTCGAGATTTAGGAAAGAAAGAGAGTTGAAGGTCAGTGCCTAGGAAGCTGAAAGGCAAGGCTGGATGGGCAGTGCTGGCGGCCTAGACTTAGTTGAAGGCTTTGTAGCTTGCATGTTCACGTGATAAGCTTGTGTTTCCTCAACATCCTTGACCTGCAATCTCCCTTTCGGATGTTAGCGTTCAGAACAATGTTTCGAGCGAGCCACGGTAATGGAAGTTCGAGGTTGTTGAATATCCAGTGCTCTAGAAAAGTACCCAAAGTTGGAGTCACATGATACAGGGTCAGCTCTTGGTTTCCACGACGGACACAAGAGTTCGAGTCCCACAGAAACTCCATAACACACCCCATGCATATACTCCATCTCAAATTATGCCCAAGCGCCAACCAGCGCCATCAACATCGCGCCGCTAACAACGGCTCCACAAGCCTCCAGCCTTGCCCGTCCCTTGAGCGTCTCATAGCTCTGATCGCTCAAGAAATCTTCCGCAAGTAGTTCCACTAATCCTGCGAAAAGAAGCAAGCCACTACTGATCGCATTCATGACTCCAACCGTCAATAGCCCAGCTTCGCTCGCCGGGTCGTACAGCGTATGTATCGCCAACCCAATGGCCTGACCAAGCGGGGTTGTGGTACCATATGCCAGACTCATGAGCCATGGTTTGGGACTACTTGGTGGGAACGCTAGGGCCGCAATACGAGATCCCAAAGCGAGACCTTCAAAGGTCTGGTGGAAGGAAATGGCAATGAGGAGGACGATGAAGGCAGGCCCGACGCTGACAGAGAGGGCCATACCAATGAAGACGCTGTGAAAGAGAATGCCGGCCTCGAGGAGGAGGCATTGGAGCAGGAGTTTCTTTTGCTGTGGGTCGTTTGCATTGGGAGGGTTGTTGGAGTCAAGTACAGGGGAGGACAGGTCGGATGGAGGTGGCGTGCGTTTAGGTGTGCCGTTAAGGAGGCCGGAGCGAGAAGGTGCCGAGGGGTCTAGTTCGTCAATATCAATATCGAGATCGGAGTCTGAGTCGGCATCGTTGGGCGCAGGCTTTCTAATCCCTTCCGGTATGGAAGACGGCGTTGCTAGTGAGGGTGATTGACCGTCGACGAGGCCGTCTGTGGAGCTGGAAAACTCGCCCAGCTGAATATCAGGAGGTCGCAGATTGTCTCCCAGCCTCCCTTGGCGGAAACGCTTGAAGCTGCCACTGCCGGTGTGTCGGTGTGTCCGTACATGGCCTGAATGCCCATCTTCCACTCGCAGAGAGTCATATTCGCTTCCGTGTATGTGTCCTGCTCCGCGGGTGGCAAAGAACATTTCAATTCCCACTACTATGAGCACCGAAGTCATGGCGATGAGGCCAGCCATGGCCTCGTACCCTTGATTCCAAAAGGGCGGTAGGCATGGGTCTGTCAATGAGATGAAGGCGGTCGGGAGTAGGTGGACAAATGCAGTCGCAATGAGGACACCGGTGCCAAAATGTCTGGAGAGGAAGAGGAATCGGTGGGGAACGGGTAGGCCTGGGAACCGGCGTACTACTATAGGAAAAGAGCAAGCTATAAAACCTGTCAGCCAGTTGTCTTCCTATTGTATTATGTCAAATCCATACCTCCAACGCTGAGGACCAAAATTATGACAAGGGCAGCGACATGTAACCCCGTGTTGTATGCGCTCTTGGTCGTCCCAGAGCCGCAAGCCGGCTTTTCATTCTCTTCAGCGCGCCGTGAAAGTTCCGCCTTCAGGAGGGATGTCGGTATCTGTGACCATGATGGGTGGAGGCCTACACGGGGGACATGTCAGTGATCGCATCTCATGATGGATGTCTGGGAGTAGTGGTACCTTCGAGGGATGAGCCCTCAGCTCCTTGGATCATGGCCAGTGGTCGCGAATAGGAATACAGCAGCAGATTCTGTCCGAAGACCATGCATCCTTGACAGCAACGCTGGTGTGGTGAGCCTTCTCCTTTGCCAAATGTTTCAACACCGCATAGAATGTGTTGAGTTGAATTACTCGATGAGGTAGGCGGTGGCAGTCCGCAGAATCCCGAGAGCCGCGCAATCCATCACGCTCGTCTCCTTGGCCATCTATAGCAGTTTATCCCAGTCAAATGTTGAAATACTGAAGGCTATCCTTACTAGGAACACTAATGAATCTTCGCAAAGGACGTCTCAAAATTAATATCTTTCATGCACGAGCACAAGGCCGAAGAACCACAGTCCCGTGCCGAGTTGCTATATTTCCCTAAACGGTAATCTACTGCGGATCACGGGCTTTGTCATCCCAGCTTTGTCTCAACGCCGAGGACGGGCGGACCACCTCACACGATCATATAGCATCTCTCCCAACTGACCTTCCTCCAAACCACATTGCTATTATGGAACCGCGATCGCCTTCATAACCGCAGTCGGCGCCCCCTCCTCCCGACTGTTCTCTCCCAACCGGAGGCCTTCGCCCATATCCAAGCCGCACGATAACCTCCGCCGATCCGTCTCCTCGCCGGGGGAGTTCCTCAACTCCAAGAACTCCTTCAAGATGCACGACCCATTCCCCATCCCCCGCTCTGCATTCCTCTCGAACCTGGTCCAGCCCCTCGCGGACCGTTTGAACCTTGTCACCCTCCCTATCCATATTCATGAGGTTTTGATCTTTTTCTGCTTCTATCTGTTTGTCCAGCTCGCAGTCTCCCCTGTGATATCTCCTTGGCTCTTCCCGACCACATATCCAAAGCTCAACGCGCGGACGCAGCTGAACTGGGACGTTCATGTTGTTTCGTTCGTGCAGTCGGTGCTCGTGTGCTCCTTAGCGCTATGGGTCGCTTCGGTGGATGAAGAGCGTGCGGATATGAATTGGCAGGGGAGGGTGTGGGGATATACAGGAGCTGGAGGGCTGGTCCAGGCAGCAGCTTGTGGTTACTTTATGTGGGATTTGTGGGTCACGATCAGGTTTGTAAATGTCTTCGGAGTAGGCATGTTGGCGCATGCCGTCAGTGCTTTGAGTGTATTCTGTTTGGGATTCGTAAGTCTCCCTTTACGCCCTGGAAATCTTCCAAACCTTCTGTTCTATCAAGATCACCTTTGTTGAAAGAATTATGAAATTAATTCTGCTCCCCAGCGTCCCTTCGTAAACTACTACGGCAGTGTCTTCATTCTCTACGAGCTTTCCTCCCCCTTCCTGAACATCCATTGGTTCTGCGACAAGCTCGCTCTCACCGGCTCCAACGTCCAACTCACCAACGGCATTGTCCTCCTAACGACCTTCTTCTGCTGCCGCCTCTGCTGGGGCACCTACTCCTCCCTATGCGTCATCATCGACGTCCTTAAAGCCTACCGCTACGACCCCACCGACCCTATCGCCTTCTCCAAGACGGGACTCAAATCTGTCCCGTCCTCCGCCTTCAACCAAACCACAACCAGCACCACAGGCGACCCTAACGAGATCTGGGAAATCATGAAATTCGCCGGCGACAAACAAACCCCCATCTGGCTCATGGCCGCCTACCTCGCCGCCAACATCACCCTCAACACGCTCAACTTCCATTGGTTCGGCAAGATGATCGCGACGATCCGCAAGCGGTTCGACCCGCCCTTCGGCACGCGCACCGCCGCGGAGAAGGAGAAGCTGCGCGTGAGCGCCACGCCGCAGGTCGATGGAATGGGCGAGAAGGGCATGGGCCGCGGCATCTACGCCGACGGCCATAAGAGTGTTGAGGTGTGGAGTACGGAGGTCAGGCAGAGGACGGTGGTGGGCAAGACGAAGGAGGTTGATGTCGAGGATGATGAGGATATTGGGGGCATTACTGCTGCGTGAGCTTCTTTTATGCCTATGAAGCGAGTTTGACGCTGATGAAGCGACAGACGTGCTGCGTAGATGACTCCCTCTGCTGCGTAAGGGTATGAATCTCCGTCCCATTTACAATCTCCCATGTGGAGGGACAAAGTGTTTGTATAGACGCTTCTTGTGATTTCACGGGTCCAGGGGAGCATATATGGATGGATATTAATGACTCGCTTCGGTCGTGCTTTCGAGCGGAGTAATAGATTGGCAGGCATGTATGCGGATGGTTGCCATGATTTGGTTAGCCAGCAAGTTGTAGATGCCTTGATTGATGCTGATTGAAACATTGCTTGAGTGAGCTAGCCGGCTTGATAGATACATAGGATGAATGATGAGCCTGGAATGACTGAAGTGAGGTGGACTTCATAATTTCGACATTTGTGTGGCCTCGGCTGTTATGAGGCTGGTTCAATGATACCAGCCATATTCGGGCCTTCACTTTAGTATCCGTGCTATCGTTTTGTGGCATGTTTTCATGATTTTCATTTTGGTCTGAGCGCCTTTGGTATACATGCCACCTGATGCAAAACCATGAAATGAAGGGGTGGAGAGAGATAAGAGCAGAGTGGATCTCAGCAGCAACCCACAAACCTCTATTATATTCTCTCCACCACCTATAACCAGCCCATTCTCATCATCATCAAGCCGTCCTAACCCCTCGACATAACACCCCAGGCCCTGATCTTCTTGTCCGTGTAGCCCGCGAACAGAGTCTGTCCATCCGCGCTCCAGGCCAAGCTCACACAGGCCGGGTTCTTCGCCTTCTTGCCGCCCATCATCTCACCATCCTCGGGAATCAGCTCGTCGACTTTGCTCTTCTTCTCGAGATCGAAGATGATGATGGACGAGGAGGTAGCGGCGCACAGCCAGTACCTGTTGGGAGAGAAAACAAGAGAGTGGATTTCGTCGCCAGCGGTGAGGGAGTAGAGGTGCTTGGACTCGTTCAAGTCCCACAGCATAGTGGTTCCGTCCTTACCACCAGAAGCGCAGAGGGAGCCGTCAGGGGAGATGGTGACGGTGTTGATGTAGGCAGTGTGGCCGATGTGGTCGGTTTGGATCTTGCAGGTTGCGAGTTCCCAGACCTAGAAGTTCATGTCAGTATTTACAGAAATGCTGCTTCGAACAGAGAAATTGCAAAGCTGTTGGATCAGGGCATTGTGGTGTAAGTTTTTCTCATCGCCTCGACGGCTCTGAAGTAGCAAATATTATTTTTATGCATAGCATCATTTGAAGTCCAAATCTCGCGAGAGAAACTGGGATGCTGAAAGAAAAACCCGCATACCTTCACGAGCCTGTCCCAGCCAGCGCTGACAATGACGGGGTTTTGCGGGTTGGGGCTGAAGCGTACGCACGAGACCCACTCGCTGTGGCCCTTGTCGGTGATGGTGAACTTGCAGTCGCCAAGAGTGTTCCAGAGCTTGATGGACCTGTCGCGCGAGCCGGAGACGATTTGGCGGTTGTCGGCAGAGAAGGAGACGGAGAGGACATCGTTGGTGTGGCCGACGAAGCGACGGGTGGTGTTGCCGGTGGAGAGCTCCCAGAGGCGGAGAGACTTGTCCCAAGACGCGGAGAGAGCATATGCGCCGTCGGAGGAGATCACCTGGGATTCCGCAGTCAGTAACTTGCCAAGTGTCCTACTTCGATAATATCACATACGCAGTCGGAGATGATGTGGGAGTGACCAAGGAGCCGTCGTTTGGGATAACCGTAGGAAGACTCGTCGCGGGTGAGGTTCCAGACAACAAGGGTCTTGTCACGGCTGCCAGAGAGAAGCATGTTGGGGCTTGGAGTCCAGTTAGCAACACTGCTCATAAGATGCTCTCAGATGAAGCCTACTTCTCAAGCGAGGTTGCCAGGCAGGTAACCCAGCCTTTGTGGCCCTCGAGGGTGCCCCTCAGCACCAATTGTTCAGCCATGTTGGGTGGTTTGGGAAGAGAGGGTCGGAGAGGCTGGCGGAGGTGAAGTTGGTTGAGGAGGTGCTCGCGATATTCTCGTCTCGTCGTGGTGGTGGTGGAAGTCGCTTCGCACAAATTCAAGGTGTGGAGCCAAGCCTTCGCCTGCATGCCCCGATCAGGATTAGCGCCGGCGCTCTTGTGCTCTCGGTGCCGAGCTTTCTCAACCTCCACCTCCAACCTTCATTTCACAGTCCGTAAATCGCCTTCATCCCCCTTTCTTCCGAGTTATTTCACTGTTTTTGCTCTCAGGAGACTCATCATGCGTTATTGACAAAAGAGAAGTCCTCTGCACGCCTGTTCAATGACTGCGATGAGAGGTTAGCTGGGATGAATGATCCCCTCAACACTTGAGCTGCTCCCAATTTTCAAGGCGTTCTCCCAATGTCTCGTTGATATGACCCTTCTTTTCTCCTCGGTCTTGCTGCAGTTAATTGTTATCTTTATTTCGTACCCATGACGATATCCAGGATCGTATTACTTCGCCGAAGCTCTCGATGTCGCCGACTTCAGCTATCATTCATGCAGGCCGACTGACCTCAGGAGTGCAAGAATCCTTCGGCGATGGGCCAGTTTGCGCCGAACCAAGCACAACCACTCGATTGCAATTTACGGTTGAAAACCTCGGGACTTCCAAGAGCCGTTCTTCTTATTCATCTCTAAATATATATAGCTCGCGACCGCTCTTCCTTGGAAGCGAGTGACGGGTTTGATAAAGTTCGAGCCTGTCCTGTCCACCCGCCGCCGCGAGAATTGTGCAACCACACCGTCGATTACATCATTCCAAATATTATTATTATGAATCAATTTATAGTGCTAGCCGGTTCCCTTTCATCATTCCAAATACATCAGACGCCCATTTGGAATGCTTTTTGCACTCTACTTACGGTCACCCTAATCATGTACTCCTTGAGCTTAGCTCATAGAGTAGTGCCCCGGCCGACCAAGAACGAAGGGCTGCCCCACCTTGATCAACATCGACTTCCTTTGATGCGACAGGGCCAGCGGGGGAGCATGTATCCTCAAACTCCATGACGTGGCACCGAGAAACAAGAGCGTATGAAACTTTTCGAAAGCTCAGATGTGAAAGTATAAGTATCTGGAGATCCGTCGTGTGAAAATGATGCCACTGCTCTTCATCAGCGAGTTCATTACTCAATTCGGACAAGTTTCTTCTCAAGTCATTACCCCCCTTACCACTTCCTGCATATACCATCAAGGTAACCCAACTCTATTCCAACATCAATATGCCTGATGGAGGTTGCTTCTGCGGCAAGGTCCGCATCTCCTATACTGGCGAGCCGGCCCTAAAGGTTTGTCAGTTTTCGAATGAATATTGTTCTGTTACTACACTGCCTAATAAGCTTCAACGATTCTCCTCCATGCAAACATATTTTCTCCTCTCATATCAATACTACGTACTTCATCAGCACTATGATCTAACTACTAGTACTTTTCTAACAGGCACTCTGCCACTGCCTCGACTGCCGCAAGATCACCGGCAGCACTTATAGTACCAACCTCGCCATCCCGGAAGACAACTTCAAGCTCAACTCCGGCACTCCCAAAACCATCTCCAAGACCGCCGACACGGGCAAGACCATTACAAGCCACTTCTGCGGCGACTGTGGCACCACCCTCTGGAGAGATACCGAAACCATGGCTGGACTGAAAGTCGTATGTGTTTCCAACATTTTTCCAACTTGAGGCATCATGAGTGGAATTGAAGTGAAGAAGTCATGCTGACTTATATTGCGATACAGGTCAAAGCAGGCACTATGGACGATCCCAAGTCCCTTGGGGATACACAGCCAGGTGTTGAGCTGTTCGTTCCGGAGAGGGTGAGCTGGGTTAATGGGATTGAAGGGGCGGAGCAGAGGAATAGTATGTCTTGAGTGGGGATGGAGTCATTGAGGAAAGGGGGGATAATGAATTATTTGCCAATTAGTTCGCTACTATGAAGATTTGAATTGGCCATTTTAATGATGCTGCATTTCACAAATACATGCTGCTACAGCCGCGCACTGATTTTTCAGTGGTCCCATTTGTGAGGGCTGTATGCTGGATGGGCGATGGGAGGACATACCCTTGGATCATGTGCATCTGATAATCTCGTACCTCTTCTAATCTACAACCCAGATATCGTGATGGTGATCGTTCTTTCGTGCACTAGTCAACATATCCTACACATTTTCAACACGCCATCATACTACCTCTTCTTCCCCTTCGCCTTCTTCTTCGCCTCCGCATCCTCCAACCTCTGCAAAGCCCCCGAGCACTTATTCTGCCCAATCTGCGACTTCAATCCCTGAAACATGGCCTCAGCCTCCTGATACTTCTTCTTCGCCGCCTCCACATCCCCCGTCAACTCGGCCAGTTCGCCAATATTGTACGTAGCCACGGCGCACGCGGAATCACACTCGACGTCTCGATGCGGCGCTTCGACTGCGTTTGCCGCGGCAATGGCGCCTTTGGCCCAAGAGAGGGATTGGGCGATTGTTTCGGAGGGGGAGGGAGCGGGCATGTTGGGGGTGCGGTGGGAGTCTGGGACGCGCTGTTGGAGGATGGAGGTGGAAAGGTTGTTCATGAGAACGGCTTTATGGCAGGATGTTGGTGGGCAGACGCTATAAGCTCTGAGGAAGAGGGGGGTGGCGAGGTAAGATTGCTTGGATTCGAGGTAAAGATTTGCGAGGCCTTGGAGATTTGGTTAGTATTTTTCGCGCATGCAAGACTGAGTTGGAGATCTTACCTTCCATAGTTGCCCCTATTTCCTCCTCGCCCATCCAATCTCCTTCGCCATCTAGGACACCTTCATCCTCGCGTCTCTTCTTCTCCTTTAATGCCGTTTCTACCGCCCATGTGAAATATTCTTCCCCTCTCCCCTGCTTGTCTTCCATCTGCGGCTGTCCCCATAGCTCTCCAAGCTTCACGCTCAATCCCACCGCCCACTTTAGCAGTATTGCCCTTCGGCCATCCTGAACAAGACTATCCCAGTTCTTCCCTACCAAATCCATGATCTCGCGCCGCAGCGTCTCAAGCTCCCGAATCGCGTACGCATCTTGCCGAGCGTTTTGGTAGATGACCGCGATTTGTACTCGCATGTTGATGACTTCGTCAGAGTAAGGGTCCATGCCGGTATCCTTCACTGCTTGCATTGCCTCGAGCATGTATTTCATGGCTCGTTCCGGGTTGGACCATTGGTAGGTGAAGAAGAGAGCGCGGCGGAGCGGGGTCGAAACTTCCTCTGGGAAAGTGCGATAGGGGTATACGACTTTGTCGTGGTATAATCGCCTCATACGGTCCGTGAAATAGACGATAAGTCCGACACTGAGATTTATCAATGGAGGATTCTAAGTTGTTTGGAAACTGTGGAAATAGAGAGGGAGCTCCTTACAGGGACAGCGTAACAACAATACGGAGAGGATCTTCTCTCCATGTTTTCCGAGCTCCTTTAATCGGTGCGGTAAAAGTGCGAGTGCTAATTTTGCGCGAGTGCTGGTGAGAGGATGGCTGCGGAGGTCTTGCGGGGGCGAGGGTTCGTCTGAGAGGCGGTAATAGTTCTGTCTGTGTTGTGCGCAATTGATGGAGACATCTCGAGGCATTTCCAGAAGCAGCTCGTCTAAACATTTTGTTCGGCGTCGAGAGTTTCAATTGTATGGGAGATTGCTGGATGTTGGAGTTGCGGCGAGATATAAAATCCATAGGGCTGAGAGCTTCGCGCGAATGACATCAAGACCTTGAACCCTGAGGCAGCAACTCGACCTCGACCAACCCTCCAACGTCTCACAAAAGCAGAGCATCTCACTCGCTCACAGTCGATCAAGATGTGTGGGCGTTATGCGCTGGCATTGGTACGTACAAGATAGCTCCAGTATTCTTACACCGCTAACAATTCATTCCAGCGCCCGTCAGAGGTCCGCCAACAGCTTCAGGAGTCCCATATGCCATCCCAGGAAGCTCCTGAAGACGATGATGTACGGCAATCCTACAACTTCGCCCCGGGCTACCATGGCCTTGTCTACCGTGCGGATATGCCAGACCATGGTTCCGGGGGAAAGAATGGCAAAGAAAGTGACCTAAGGGACACTGGCGCGTCAGTTGATGCGGACAATCATAACGGCGCAAAAAGCGAGAACGAGCTTAGAGACGCGGGCGAATCAGTGGATGCGGACAACCATAACACCAGGGCAAGAGACGAGAGTGAGCTTAGAGACGCGGGCGAATCAGCTGATGCGGACAACAATACCAGCGCAAAAGAGAAAGCCAATGCTGGTGATTCCACGCGCGGAGACGAGGCACCGAAGGAGACTATATACAAGTTGCAATCAATGAAATGGGGTTCGTGGCCTGCTACTGTCTATCCTGCAGATTGCTAACGCTCACCCTACTGTTCAGGCCTGATTCCTTTCTGGACCAAGCGCAATCCCGATTATGGCTCCATGATGAAGACCATCAACTGCCGTGATGATTCTCTCGCCCAGACTGGCGGCATGTGGGCCAGCATGAAGCAGCGGAAACGCTGCATTATTGTTGCTCAGGGCTTCTTCGAATGGCTTAAGAAGAACGGCGGAAAGGAGAAGATTCCACACTTCGTAAAGAGGAAGGATGGCCAATTGATGTGTTTCGCTGGGCTTTGGGATTGCGTCAAGTACGAGGACTCCGAGGAGAAGCATTATACGTACACTATCATCACCACCGATTCCAACAAGCAGCTCAAATTTCTACACGATCGCATGCCAGTCATTCTGGACAATGGCTCGGACGACCTTCAGACCTGGCTAGATCCAGGTCGCTCCGAGTGGAGTAAAGAGCTTCAGTCGTTGCTAAAGCCGTACAATGGCGAACTGGAATGCTATCCCGTCAGTAAAGAAGTTGGAAAAGTTGGAAACAATTCGCCTTCTTTCCTCATCCCAATCGACAGCAAAGAGAACAAGAACAACATCGCGAATTTCTTCGGAAACCAAAAGAAACAAGCAAAGTCGCAAGAAGTCAAGAAGGAAGTTGAAGAGGTGAAGAAAGATTTCATCTCGCAAGACGGCCGAGGACCTTCCCAAGATCCAGATGAGCATCGTGAGACAACAGAGCAGGAAGATCCAGAGTCCAACGCACCACTCCCGTCCTCTCCGCAAGAGAACAAGAAAGGGGTTAAACGCGAACGTGAGAGCTCAGCACTCGAAGACGAGGAAGAGGACCATAGTTCCCAGCGAAAAGCAGCCAAAATCGAACCGACTCCAAGACCGAAGAAATCCCCCGTAAAGCCATCTCCAGCAGAAGGCGGAAAGACACGAAGCGCAACCAGCAATGGTACAGTGGCCAAAAGTCCGTCAAAAAAGGATGATGGCAAAAACAAGAAGATCACGAGTTTCTTTGGCGGAAAGTGAAGAACTACATCAAAAGCATATTCAGTTTGACCTATCCCTTCAGCCCATTGACGTCTGTCCGGACGCATGCAAAATTGTACCTGCAGAAAAACATACCTGCATGCTCCCTACCCCAAAGCAAACGGTCACGCCGACCAACCTTTCTGCCCAACCACACTCACGGATTTACAGCTTCCCTCGACGCCCAACCTCAACCCCCATACCACCTACAAAGAAAACTCGGCCGGCGCACCCAATTCCATCCAGGCATCAACACGCAGGCTGCAGACATGCAGACTTTCCGACACGCAGCAGCTGTGCATATGCAAGAAGTCCTCGATATCATGATCGCAAACAATGCAACTTGCCCCCCCGGAAGGACGTTTCACCTTGGTGGCTTCGGAACGGTTCCGAATGGGCTCAATCAAGCTTTTCCGTCAAAAGTGCTTGCGCGGTGTCAAGCCTTTTTTCTGCGGCGTTGCTCGGGCGTAGTGGTTTTGCGGGTGCTTGAGCCTTAGTGCGGCTTTTGGCTGGATTGGGAAGTTGTTGGATTGGTCGGTGGGTGGACGATGGTTGATGGTTGACAGGTACTCTGATTGACGAGACCTTGAAGGAAACCCTTCGCAGTACGGCAGAGAAAGGAGTTCCTTGCAATTACTCATACCCGTGCAATTTTTCGATACCCAAAAGCTCTGAAAAGCGGATAGCTTTGCTCGGACGAGCCTAAAGATACCAAAATGATTTTGCTTTCTCTATATCTACTTCACCCACATACAACATACCTGTAGGTAGGTATCTACCTACCTTAGACATAACATGCCAACAATGTATCTCGACATCCATGTTCCAGTTCACGGAACACTTCCGTAGGATTCCACTTACACAGCAAAATGATCAGCTTATACAGCTTATACATACCGAACCACGCGAGCGAGACCGAGAGCGATCCGCCCCATTCCACGGAACGGCGCGGTCATGGTTAGTTAGGTAGTGGTTCCCGTCATCCGTCCGGGTCTCACACTGCGGGACCACGGACGCCGGGATCCTGATTCTGTCATTTCCAGACTGCTGGGTCGGGTTGGATTGGGCTGGGATGGAACTGGGGCTGGGACTGGGAGTAGGATTGGCTGGGAATTGGGGAGAATTTTGGGGTCCGCGGTATCGAGGAGGATATGCAGGATTCAGTCGATGGTAGGAGGGAATAGGAAGGTTAGTTGTATGCGGAGGATGCGGAAGGTTTTTAGCCTGTTGTGACTTTGAAGAACGGACTGGAACATATGTCCGATCTTGGGGATGTTTCTTGATAGGAGGACGAGATGGAGGTTTTGTGAACGGGGTGGGTGATGTCAATGGAGGTGGTTGAAATAAGATGGATATAGGTATGCCGGTAGAGAAATTCGGCACTAGATTCGTAGTGTCCGGTAGGGGCTGGAGAAATCAGCGGCGTGTTTATATCAAAGTGACGGGTGCCCTTGAGGAAGGTCAAGGAGGAATTTTTTGATGATGGTGGTGGGCGCTTGGTTGGGTTCCGGGGGTCTGGATGATCGTCCAGCGCGTCGGATGGATGACAGGCGGGTGCTGTTACAGCTAAGGTAGGGTTGTGTCTGTGATGGGGTAAAGGTGTGTTGGGGAGAGACTGGGTTAGCAGGTGATATGTTTGAGGTTTAGGGGAGGTTTTATTTTGAGCCTTTTCAGGGGCTAGGAGGTGAGGTTTGGGGTAGGTGGGTCCTTGGGATTTGAGACTTGGGTGCAGGAGCAAAGGGACTTGTGAAAATCAGACGAGTCAGAACATGGCTAGATCTGGTCGTTGAAAGTGAGGCGATAGTTCGTTGCGAAACCACGTGGGTCTCTCGTGTTGAAGACGGTTGATCGACCCGTGGGTGTTCTTGGAGTGTCTTGGGGTTGGAGGGTTGGAGGGTTGCTTGTGGAGTTGTGGTACTCCACCAGGGTCTGAAGCAGCTCGAGCGGAGCTGAACGGGCGGTGGTCCACCGTCCCTGAGGGTAGAGATATTTTTATCACAGTGAGACTACCTAGAGAGCCTTACTTTCAGCCCGAGCCTGGCTGTAGGGTACGAGTCGAGCAGCTGGTCGATCACTATACAGACTCTTGAGTGTTGATGTTTTTCAGTGGTGGTTTGGCCCCCTAATGCGGGGAGCGTCTAGACTCTGCAGGCAGATCGTCGGGCGGTGAGGAAAGCAGAGCCCACAAAGCCCGCAAAGCCTCACTTTGTTCGACTGATCTGCGACGTCTGTTATGTAGAACAGGAAATCCTTTTGTCTATCAGTCCCAACTCAGACGGCTGCTTGCTGCCGCCCACCTCGAATTGTTGCTGTTGTTGTCTGCGCAGTCTGCGAGTCTGCTGTGCGCGCGCGGAGACTTTGTTGCTCTCCTGCACCCCGAACGGAGGCCCGGGAAGAACTGAGATTGCTGCTGAAGAGAGGGAGAAATTACGAGTTTAGGGCCCCCTGAAGAGAAGAGGAGGAGACGGTCTTTTTCCTTCATCTGTCGCTTTCCAGACGCCTTGACTTGGACGTTCTGGAGTTCCCGTCTTGACTTCTAAGTTTTTGGGAGCGGTCGGTGGCGCTGTCTGTGATTTCTTGCATCTCTCCAGCGATCTCCCCAAGCCACCATCCTCCGAGCACATCCAGGCGACAAATCCGGACGGAAAACACACATTTGCAAAGGAACTTCGGCATCAACTTGTAGCTGAACACCCCGGACCTCGACCAGAACCAAGACTCGGCCGAGACGCAACTCCAGGGCGAAAGAGAGGATCCGCATCCCTTTCGCATCATCCTCTCATCCTCGAGTACTGCGGCGAGCCGAACCTCCGACTGTCCCATTTGCTCGATTCGATATCAAGTGCGTGTACGCCTTGAGCCCTCGCGGCAACACTTCTTGTTTTGGCTCTCTTGTATTACTGTCCCCCTTCTCGCACCGAGTCACCCAGCATCCAGCGACGAGATGTGATTGCCAACCGGCATTTCTCGTCCGTCCCGGTTTTGTGCTTCTCTTTTCCGTCCTCCGACCGAACCACTCATCTCTGCTTACTGCATTTCTTGGACACAATATCAACCTAAACCCTTTCCCCTTCCCGTATTGCCTGTTGCCTGGGCTGAAAGAAGAACAGCCGCTTACCTCACGAATTTCTTCAACCTGTTTATATTTTGTCCTCTACTCTATATTCCTCTCCACGGGCCGCGTCATTCCACCTCGGGTTGCACAACTGCGGCGCAGTCCTTTGAATTTTTCAACCTCGAGAAATGTCTTCATTTGCGGATCTTCTCGCTCAGAAGCAACCGCAGTTCCAGACCCATCAGGTCCTCCTTGTTCTCGGCCTGCAGCAAGACTTTACCGCGCCCAACGGGAAGCTGCATGTGCCGAATGACTCTGGCTATTTGGATCGACTTCGAGCCTTGGTTCCCACCTTCCGAGAACGCGCAGGCGACATCATCTGGTGCCGGACTGTGTTTGAGACAGAAAGAGCAGTAAATGGTGATGCAGACGGAGACGCAGTCATCCTGGATGGCACTGAAGAGCAGCCCCGAAGCAGTACCGACAGCGTGGAAGAGTCCAAGTCCAGAAACCCATCTTCCAGTCAGGATTTTCTGCGAGCAAAATCATCCCGTGCGTTCAATTTGCTAAAGAAAGTCTCGTCCAAGAAGCAGCTTGAAGTTCCAGCTCCTCAGAAGGCCTCGCAAGAGGAGGAGGATGAGCTATTCCTCTCACGGACGTCCAAGCGCGAGCCATGTTGTATGAAGACAACTCCTGGTGCTGGCTTCGCCGCGGACATCCAAGACCTCATCGATGCGGACGCGGACACTTTCTGCAACATGTCGCACTATTCGGCGTTCAACCAATCTGCTCTTCTCATGACCCTCCGGACGAAGCTAGTCACAGAGCTTTACATCTGCGGCAGCCTCACCAACATCTCTGTCTATGCTACAAGCCGAGATGCAGTACGTCATGGCTTCGTTATCAACCTGGTGCAAGACTGTCTCGGTTATCGCAAAATTACAAGACATCAAGAAGCCTTGCGGCAGATGACAGATCTTATGGGCGCATATACCACCTTCAGCGCAGATATTATTTCGAAGCTGGGAACTCCTGCGACGACTGACGGGCCAGGAAACTCCGATGTGGATACAAGCCAGCTGCAGGATATGGTGAGGGGCATGCGACTCCGGTCAGCTACTCCATCAACAATGTCCCTCAGAGACAAAGACAAAGAAGACGCCAGCTCTTTGAGGTCCACGCGAGGCTCGTTCGCCAGTTCGTACCGCGAAAGGCCTCAGAACTTTGAGAGTACTTCTTCGCGCCGAAGGGAGCGCGACATATCTGAACTCCAGGCTGCTGCCGAGACGTCGACCGAGCCCAGCGAAGCCCTTCTTGAAGAACAACCCTGGCTGCGTATTCCAAAATCCACAAAGGCGCCGGAGTTGACTAAACGCAATTATGTCAAAGCGCCCGTTCGGATGCGACAACGGACAAGGCCCAGAGAACAGGGCGAACCGTCGAGTGCATCAAGTTCAAGACCACGAAGCATCCGCAAAGGGCCATCACCAGAGAAAGGTGCTGAAAGGAGTACCGATGCCGCCCAGTCGCCACCGGATGATTCTTCCATTATCCCAACAAAGGAATCCTCATCACTTCCGATTACCCAGCCGATGCTGGGATCCCATCTTGCCAAAGAAGTCGAGGAGGCCCTCAGAAGACTGCCCAGCAAACAACCGGATCGAGAACCTCCACCAGTCCCCTCCATTACTACGACAGTGCCATCCGTCGACGAGCCACCACGAGGCAGAAAACCCTCTGACGAAGCATCTACTTCTGTCACACCACAGCCCAGCGCAATGAAACATCTCAAAAATCTATCAAAACTACCCACGCTTGGTCCAGAGGACAAGATCGGCGAGGGAGACTCTCGAATCGTTCACGACCTTCTACCAGCAACCGGCCATTGGTTTCACGATCCCGCCAATATCTTCAACACACTCTACAATGAAGTTCGATGGCAAAGGATGTACCACCAGACTGGCGAGGTACCGCGCCTACTCTGCGTACAGGGAGAGTTTGGCGCCGACGGATCCATGCCGGTGTACAGGCACCCCTCGGATCAATCTCTTCCACTTTTGCACTTCTCTGCAGCAGTTCAGGTGATTCGTCAGCAGATTGAGGAAACCGTTGGGCATCCAGTGAACCACGCTTTGATCCAACTCTACCGTAGTGGCCAAGACTACATCTCGGAGCACTCTGACAAGACTCTCGACATTGTCCGCGGCTCCAGCATTGTCAATGCTAGCTTTGGCGCACAACGTACAATGCGACTCCGCACCAAGAAGGCGGGTCCATCAAAGACAAAGAAGTCTGGCTCTGGCGGCATCTCTACTAGTCCGAGCAATGTTCCTTCGCCGCTCGCCACGAACCTGGACCTGTTTGAATCGTCGGCACCTGGAGCGCTCTCTCGTGAGACCCAACGCATTCACATGCCGCACAACTCGCTGTTCATATTGGGCCAGGAAACGAACAAGCGATGGCTTCATGGTATCAACCAAGACAAGCGTCTACAGGCCGATCGTAGCACCGCTGAGCTCGCATTCGGCGGCATGCGTATATCTCTCACTTTCAGAAACATCGGAACGTTCTTGTCACCAACTGGCGACAAGATTTGGGGACAAGGCGCGACTGCAAAGAAAAGAGACCAGGCAAAAAAGACAATCAACAACGACAGCAGGAAGACTGAGCAACTCGTCCAGGCCTTTGGTACGGAGAACCAGAGGAATGACTTTCTGTGGGACAAATTCTATGGTGGTGGTTTCGATGTTTTGCATTTTCGTGAACCTCCTCCAGAACTGCCAATGCTCTTTCTTTCCGGGAACGAAGTAGCTGACCTTCAAGTACTAATCTATTTGGAAGAGCTCGGGATGAAGTACACAATCGCAGATATCCCACCAAAGCCGTTTGTCGACACGCCTGCAAGCGCCAAGTCCGACAAGCCGAAGCGGAAACCTATCAAGCGGCTCGTGGCTTTCCGCGACACAGATATGATGCACACCGAGGTTGAGGAAGTTGTCACTGTTCTCTTTTACCTCGACCGCTTCTATCCTCTCAATACGTCTCCTCAACACCGTGCCACTGCTGCCAAAGGCTATTGGATCCTCCTTCAAGTCGAGAGTATGCGGCGGCGCCTCGCCGAAGAACACCATAGCTGGGCCAATGTCTCGGAGATCCTCGTGGAGCGTTTGAGCGCCGAGATTGTGAATGAGGAGTATTTCGCTGCTGGAAAAGACTTTAGTGTTGCAGACTGTGCAGTGTGGCCCTTGCTGCGAGAGACTGTAAATGAACATCACCAGCAAGACGAAGAATGTACAGAGAGCGGTCCTCGCATTCATGGCAAGAACGAAGACGGCGAGGAAGAAGAGCACTATGCAAATTTGAGGAAATATTGCCAAAGAATGGCGGGCAGGACGAGCGTGGTTCAGGCCAGGCAAAAACTAGCGGAGAAGCAGAAGGTGTTGGTCAGTGACAAATCTAAGGAGTTGGAGGCAGAAAAGGGGAAGGAGGTTGAAAAGCCCAAGTAACTGACCAGCTTCTTATGACCCACTCCGTGCAGTACAGTATCGTTACTTATACCCAACTTGCAACATTTAAATCATCATTTATTTCTCACCAGCTTATTCACCTGCTCGTGGACTCTTCGGTGACGTACTGAAGGATGGAGACTAACCCAGTAGTGGAGACCGGGCCACTGTTAGAATTTCTACACTACAGTTTTTCTGTTATTGTTCTGTTCTACCATGGGCGTTTCGACATTGTACCTCCCGACGGACCAAAATAAATGGCCAGTCGGCCCACAGAGACCGAAAATAGGACGTCTTTGTTCGTTCTTTCATCACAACAATGGCATTCACCCAACAGCATCATACCTCAAAGAGAATTCTCGCTCAAAGAAATCACACACATCCTTTAGAAGATATAATGGCCTCCCGTCCCTTCCTATGTTAGCCACACACACGATTCACAACACGCCAAGCACAATCGCCCGGTAAGCGACATTTCCTTTTTTTCTCTCAAGTTTCCCTTCGTTTTCATTTGAAGTTGAGGATCTGCTGGTCAGCGTCTGAGACTACCTTAACTTCACTTTTACAGCATAGCATAGCATAGCATAGCATAGCGTCGCATTAGCATCAGCATCAGCATAGCGTTTGAACATTTTTTTTTACCATACCGAGTCCACACGACCAAAATCCACTCATAACTACCTACAACGAATCGAACGAAGAAACGGACCGATTGAACAGATCAATATCGACATCGACCGACATCGTACACAGGCACTTCTACAGATACCACCGAGCATCATCATCTCATAATGAATAGGTTCGGGCGCAACCGCAATGGAAACGGCAGCGAAAACGGAGATGGCAACGGAAATGGAAAGGGAAATGGAAACAGAAAGGGGAACAACCACAACATCCAGAACAACAGCCAACCTAATGATGAGCGAATCACCTGCCAACTTTGCAACAAAAGTGGGCACGCTGCAACAGAATGTCGAAGCAACAACGGGAACAACAAGAAGGGCCAAATATTGACCTGCACTCACTGCGGAAGAAAGGGTCACACCGAGGCCAATTGCCAACAAAGGGGCCAAGGTCAAAACAACGAGAAGGCACACAACTTACGGGAAGACAATTGTGACCACTGCGGTAAGATCGGTCGTTATCCTAATCGCTGCAGGAATCTGGAGAGTCCGTTTGGCAGGACGTGCCGCGTCTGGCATTATCCCGCGGAAGTGTGCCTCCAAAGGGAGCAACCAGGGGATGCTCAAATGGTCGATGCCCCAGGTCCTGCTGCTAGTAATCCCCCCAACTTCGGTTTCCAAGGGAGAGCAGCTCACGGGAACGGCAATGCAATGGCCCCGAACATGATGGACTACTGGGTTCGTCAGGTTCAAACTGCGGGTAATTTGACGTCGACTGTCCTGGCAAACGCGTTCTTCTTGAGAAGTGGGAATAGGGACGTTGCCATGGGGCAAGCCCAAGCCTTTGGCACTAATATCTCCAATCTGGAGCGCGAGTTTAACATGTCTAGGACACAAGCCCAGGATCTCCTTTGGCCGGTAAATGCTGCCCCGGGCGAGAACTACGAACGCAATCCCGCAGTCGTCATGGCAGACTGCAACACGAAGATCCACCAGATTAGGAATGCCTTCAACCAAGCCGTCGCCTTGGCCATGACAACCGCCGCCAATAACAACACCACAGCCCCCTTCCCCAACATCCCCCAAGACGAGTACACCATCAACAACGTCAGTCCCATCCTCGCCGCCCTCAACCTCGCAAACTGGGACGCGATCCGGGCCGCTGAACAACTCGCCATCCACACCGTCGCCCACACCTTCGACATCCCCCCGGCCCAAGCCCTCCAAGCCCTGAACACCAACCACGTCGCGGCCGAACGCAACCCCTTCGTAACCATGGTCACCACCCTCACCAACATGCACAACAAAGTCACAATGCTTTCCACCGACCTCGGCCGCCCCGGCCCCATCATCACTGCCCTCCTCAAAGAAGCCCAATGGAACGAAACCACCCTCCGCCATCTGCACCGCGACCTCCTCAAGCGCGTCCTCGCCGGCCTCGGCGTCGCCGCCCCCGCAGACCAAGAAAACGTCCTCGCGCAAACAGACGCAAATCACAGCGCCCCCGCCGTCGAACAGACGTACCGCCGTCTCGCGCTCGAGCAGCTCGCGTGCACCAGTCTCGACCTCGCGGCTCGCAAGCGCTTGCTTGTGGCTTGCGAATGGAATATCGAGAGGGTGCAAGATGGCATCGTGGAGGACTTTGCCAAGGTCACGTTGTGGAGTAAGGCGGTGACGAAGCTGTTTTGCCAGCGCCATGGGTGGAGTTTGCGGAGGATGGAGGAGGAGTATCGGCGGAGGTTTGTGGTGGGGAGGGAGGAGATGGGGGTCGAGTTTTTTGTTTGAGGTGAGTGACTTTTGAGTTGTCCTTTTTGGGTTGGAGTTTTGGCATTGTACATCTTTTTACGAGCGAGGTCGTCTGGACTGCTGTGCGGTCTGGAGGGCTTCGCAGGTCATGACTATTGCATAGCGTAGCATTTGGAGCGTTTTTTTGCATACTAATGAAGTTATTTTCCCTGTTCACTTTCCATGTCTCTTTGCGTGTGCTCTGTTATTTCGCTGTGGATACTTTTCTTGAAAATAATGTAAACTCTCTTCGTAATTTTAACGTGGCTCAAGTCTCGCGGAAAAACGGCCCTTTGTAGGTTGGTGAAGTCGAAAAGGGGCTGATAAAGGAAGAAACGCCAAGCAGGCAAATCTTCCCGCTCCGCCCCGCTCCACCCTCTAACTCCCCTTTTCACCCACTCCTTTTCCATCCCTGGAAATTCCAGATGGAATCGAAAAAGCGTCCTAGTCTCAATTGCCGAAGTGTCAATGCTTTGATCATAGGGTTTGTACGCAACCATTGAAGACACTGAACGTGTAATTACCATCAATTTTACCTACTCCACGCCTGTTTGCCCTGGAGCCAAGGGAAAGTACTGTATAGCAAGAAGAAAAAATATCGACAGCAAAGAGAGGTATCTCATCCCCTAGCAACAACCGAGCCAGACCAGAAGATCATTACTATACGCCGTTTCATTTTGACTTGCGATTCCTCTCCTCCATTTCCATCCAGCCATAGTTGATTTTTGTCCGATGCCGCCTTTCCAGCCATCATCGACATCACAGCACAAGCCGGACAAGCGCAGGTCCGACCCCGTGCGGTTTGCGGGAGCCCACATACGACATCGCACTGCACACTCCACGTTAGCATTAAGCAGTCTGAGCAGCATGGGCAGATAGCCACTGTGCAAAAGCCACCGGGTTACGCGTCTGGAGGAAGATGGAACCGGGTCCTGTATAATCGCAAATTAGCACATTTCCCCTTTAAAAAACGAGAAGCAGGAAAGGAGAGCTATGACCTACCAGTAAACTTGCAAACGAGACCTTCACCAGACGAGATGCCCGAGATAATACCGCCGCTTGCGACACGCTCGAGGACGTATTTGCAGTTCCAAGCGACGAGATGTCCGTTGTCGACGATGTACTTTTCGCCATCTTGGAGCTGTAAAATCACATAATCAGTATATACCCTTCCGCGAATGAAGAACCCGAAACTTACATCTTTTCGAATAATAGCGCCCAAGCTCGTCACCCACAAAATACCCGTCCCGCTCATCTTATACACGAACAATCCCTCACCGCTGAAAATGGCCTTGCCGAGACCCTGGCTCTTGTACTCCTTGTTCACGCCCTGAGTTGCCGCCAAAAACGCGTCTTTGCCGACATTCCACTGCTCGTGGCCGCTGAGCCGGATGTTGGTGATGTCGCCGAGCGCGGGCGGAGCAAGCAGAAGTTCGCCGGGGCCGGTATACGTGGACACGGACATTTCGCCGCCGACGAGGAATTTCTTCATGCTGAACTTGATTGCGCCTTTGAGGGTCATGGTTGGGGACATGGCGATCATGGCACCTGGAATTGATTAGTCGCTGTGATGAGAGAGCGCACATTTCGCGCCGGAAGATAGGACGAAAAGGTACCTGGCTTGGCCTGGATGGGTGCTCCCACTGCCAGTTGGACGGTCAAGATAGTATTGCTGTCCCTGTGGCTGATCCTGTAGCTCCCACCGTTGAAGGTTCCTACATCATCTTGCGTCGCCATTGCTCCGGTGAAATGTCCCGCCGCTGGCGCTCCTCCCGGCATCTGAGATTGCATGGTGGGTTGTTGTTGAAGCTGCGGTTGTGCCATGTGTTGCTGCTGTTGCTGGGGAGGATAGCCAGGCGTGGGAGGCTGGACTGCCTGAGGAGGCGGAGAGAACTGCTGAGGCGGAGGCGAGAATTGCTGTTGCGGCGGCTGAGAGTACTGTTGCTGCTGTTGCTGAGGGGGCGGTGGTGGGAAGGATGGAGAAGAGGGGCCGCCTTGGCCTGGCGGGGGAGGATAGTAACCCTGTTGTGGGGGAGGGGAGAAGTGCTGCTGCTGCTGGTCTGTGGAATAAATGTTAGTCGAGTGTACAGGACGAGGTCGCGTGTGATGATTAGGAGGCGCGGCAGAGGACGTGCAAAGAAGTCGGCGAAGGTAGAAGTGTATTGGATCGGATAATCGGTGAAAGTGAAGATATCCGTACCGTGAGGGTATCCTGCCTTCTCTGGCGGAGCTATAGTAAGACGTCAGCACGGAGTCGGGGAAGGTACACTTTGGGGGGCGCCAATGCTTACGGGGATAGTATTGATTTGACATGGCGTTTTCTTGGAGATGACTGAGTAGATAGGAACTTGATGTTGGGAGGAGATCACGGTTCAAAGTAGGGAGAATGGGAGACAAATAAAGTGTTGGAGCGCGGCTGAAGAGGGTGGTCGTGTGGTCTGCTGCTCTCAGCTCTCAGCTCTGGTGTTTAAGTTTCGCCGGGGAAGGGAAGCACACAAAGACGCGTCTGAACAGCCAATGATGAGGGGTGTCGGGCTAGAAACAGACCGTGGACGAGTAGAATAGATGAGAGGAGGGAGAGGAGGGAGCAGAAAGTGTATGGAGTTTCTTCTACTTATGTAGGTTGGGCGGTTACCATGTCCGAGTCCTTAAGGTACAAGACCTACACCAGCCATGAAGCCTGGGCGGGGTCCATAATTGGCAGGGTAGACGCCCACTTTCTTATTTTAGAACAGCCCTGTGCCCCGCGAAGGTCGGCCGCAGGGAGTAACATATACACTAGAGAAATATCACTGACGATAGCAACTTCGAGGTATAAACGGATAAAGGGAGAAGAGAAGCTGCGGTCGGAGATTTTGGAATTCGCTCCTGAAACTCGGAACATTTAGTCTACAATCACATGCCTGACGAGATTGCCGGGCTAGGTACGTACTTGCGTGGACCAAACAAGCACATTTCATCGAAATACTACTTGTATCTAGGAAATCCCATTGATTGATGTCGAGCTGCATATCTCTACACGTGCAGACCTGACCCTATTGATCCTTCAGAGTGCTGTGGCACGTTACACGCATCTGAGAAATCCTTCAACGCCGATGGAGAATGCATCATCGACTAGAACCTCATCTCTCATTCCAAGCCTCCCTCGTTGCATCTGCCGTCAATCTGTTCATCGACTCGTCCATGCATGTTCTTTCTTTCATCATCGGCATCCTTGCCTTGCGATTCCAGGCAGGCACAAGCGCCTCCCAAAACATCAAACATGTGAAGCAGACGTAGAAGACCCATCTATGCCTGTCTCTTCCTCTTGCCGACCTGGGCCGAGAAACCCGTCTTGATAGCGCTAACACTACGGCGGGAGCCGCAGGAATTGCAGGTGACGAAGTACAAGCGGTTCTCTCCTTTGTTGAGCTCCGTGTTGGGGGACCGGCAGGTCTTGCAGGTGACATATTCGACTGCGGAAAAATTAGTAAATGTCCAATTAAAGTTACCATATAGCAAAACATACCAATGTATCTCCTCAACACATTTTCAATCTGCTTCTGCTGGAAACGCCCCTTGATGACCAGCCGCTTGCTGCCATCCACACTGCCGCTCGTACCCAATTCTGCGAACAAGAACTGTGTCATATGCTCATCCGTACGCTTGATCCTCTTGCAAATATCTGAGATGTTCGCAAAGATAGTCTTCTTGTTGCCTTCACGGAGACACTGCGGAGGGGGAATCTTGTACGACTTGGATCCGGAGCCTGCGAGGTCGGGATGGGCGGAGATGAGCAGTGTGAAGAACCGCGAAAGGAGCTGTGGGTAGGGTGTGGTTTCTGTCGCCTCGTGGGCCCAGATGCCTGTTCCCTTCTCCATATCACCTTCGGCCATGGTTTGCGTCTCCTCTGGCTTGTCCTCGTCGTCCTTCTCCCCAGCTTCGACGCCAGCTTTGGCGAGTTCGGCCTCAAAGTCATCTGTTTCGACTGGCTTCGACTTCTTCTTTTTCTTCTTTTTCAGTCCGGACAAGTCGAGCTCGCCGTCGCCTGTGGCGGCGGCATCTGCATCGGCTTCGCCATCTTCGCCCTCCTTCTTGGGCTTCTTCTTCTTCTTTTTCGCTAGGCCCTCGAACATGGCTGTGACTTCATCGATGTTCTTGTCCGCACCGGCGCTGGCATTGAGCTCGGGGGAGTGTGCGTGGCTCTCTGCGCTGTTCTTGTCGCCGTGGGTGCCGTTAGTCTCGGTAACTTGGCCATCGCCGTCGACGACGGTGGTATCTTCGCTGAACATGACGCGTTTGGGTGGTGCTTCAGTTTCTGCCATTGTGGCGGTTTTCGAGTGTGTGAGTGTGTCGTTTCTTTGTGTGGGGAGGGCAGAGCTTTGACTTGCTCAAAAACCGATGACTCTGAGTCGGCGCACAGGCGTGTGGGCGCTCCGACGAACCGCCGTAAGCCAAGACTTTTGCGAGTCACGTGAGCTCTACACGTCCGTCACATGATCTGCCCTGCACGTGCATTGAAATACATCATCATCTCCAGCTTCAGCCAGCAACCATCACGCGCCCACTGCTTAGGAAGCTTCCACCCCCGGCCGACCACCGCAGATGCGCCTCCGCTCAGCGGTCGAAGCTTCCTGAGCTTTCCCTCCCTCCCGTCACCATGTCCACCGAACCATCCGACCCCGGCTCCTCGTACGTCTTCCACGAGCCGTCGCCCACCCAGTCCGGCGAGTCTGACGAGATCGACTCGCTCCCCTCCACCGACGTATCCAGCGACCTGACAGAAGAAGAAGATTCAGATGCCGAGCGGGAATGGCGCGAAAGTCTACAACAGCTTGAGTTGCTGCTGACTATGGTTCTGGTGCCGTACATCGGCAAATACTTTGGCCGCAAAGCCGCATACTGGGGTAAGTTTACCCAAAAACAACGCGTGCACGAGCAGAGCTGACTTTGAACTAGGCTGGGCCAAATTCATGACCTGGAATTACCCCGTAGAAGTCGTCTACACGAGCCCGAAGACGTTCAAGGTGGCAGGCGCAGTGGAAGCAGCACTATAGACCGAGGCAAACTTGGAGCACACGAGACATCGAGACAAGTGCCTTCGCAGAAGTGGCTGTCTAGGCCATTGTACATACCGCAAACCAAGAGACGGAGAGCATCTTGAAGGGCGCATTACGGAAGGAGGAACGCCATAAGCAGCGCAGACAGTCCGTCGGAGTTCAGGCGAAAAACAGCCATCAGCAGTGTTCTCGCACACAAGTACAGCATTTCAGCAGCTGATAGATCTTGTCAAAATCGCTTCTCTGGAGCCTAGCACCAGTCCAATCAAAAGAGTTTCAATCGTTCGTTCCGACTCTCAGTTAGTCGTCTGGACATTTCATGGTATAGTCTCTGCTTGATTGTAACTCCTCGTTCCAATGATTGACACTGCTTGGCCATTCTGATATAAGAAGACATGGAAGACGACAAAGAGCGCCTATTCCAAACGCCATACGCCATGCCACAACCCACAAAAGATATGATGCCCTTCCTGCAAACCGCCAGCCCACTCAACCCATGTTCTTTCCACCCAATTTTCCGCACTCTTCATACTCCTTCTACTGCACACCCGCCGCCGCAGCAACAACCTCCAACTCCTCCGCTTGGGGCCCAGGCGGTATATCAACCAGGACCGCCGGATCCTTACTGCGTTTCGACAACGCGGCCGCTCGTTTCTATTACCCAATGTCAGCGCCTGAAATTAGTGTCCCTCTCCCATCGCCCATCCCAAGCCGACTGACTATGCGTGGGACGGACCAGTAGAAGAGCCAAGGGGAGCATAATATAAGAACAAAAAAACACATACCTCCCTCTCCAGCTTCCCCATCCCAACCTCCCCACTCAACTCCCCATAAACATCCTCCTCCTCGCCCGGGCTAACCCCATCCTTCTGCCTCCTCCTGCTGCTGCTACTGCTCGTCGCCGCGTCACCGCCGATGAGGTCCACGCTCGCCATTTCCTGTACGGGAGCGCGGCCCGCGGTCGGCGAGTCTATGGGCGTGCTGTCGAGCTCGATGGGTTGGGTGTTTAGAGGGGGGATGGAGGAGAGGACGGAGGGTGGGATGGAGGTGGCCGAGGAGGGGGTGGTGGTTGAGGCGGAGGGGAGGGAGGGCGTTGCGGAGGTGGGGTTGGATGCCATGATGGCGAGGGTCGGAGGTTTGGTTTCGTGGGAGGGAGGATATGTTTGAAGCTCCGGGTGCCTGTTGGAGGACGGGAGAATAGTGGTAGAGAGGAAGAAGAAGCTTGGTATCCACAGTCCTTGGATGTTTTGACACAGGTTCTCGAGGTGGGAGGAACTGAAGCGTGACCAAACGCCGCTAAATGATCCTCCGCAAGGTCCGGCTGAGCAGCTCTCAGTCAGGCAAAATACGAGCTCCGAAGATGGGTTTTGTACCACAACTCTCAGCCAGCAACTCTAGGCGAACGAGCTGATGGTGGTAGATCTGGGAGTGGGTGGGGCGCTGCGATTGGAGGGAAGGAGGGGCATGTACAATAACTTCCAGGGTCCAGGGTCCAAAATATCGATGTTTGCTGAAAGGCACCAGGGAACAACTCGAAGCTGCCTTCTTATATATACCATCTACCTTACTGGCAGCTGCCTACGAGTTTCACAGAACGGCGTCCAGATCTCAGCATGTTCAATACGTTGCACAACCATGTCCTTTTCCCGCTTTTTGAGCGCGCGCGTACGCATGCTGGGCTTGAGGCTGTGCAGATGTTGGGTTTGTGAACACCCGGCAACGGGAAAAGTGGTCAGCCGATGGGGGGAATGTGATTTAGAGCGGCTAGAATAGGTTGCAGTATGCGGCGAGGGGGTGTCGTGTAAAAATAGGGGGACCTTCAGCCTCAGGAAAGGGTGCTGTGCCGTACCGATTGAAGTTGCCTAAATTGCATAAGGTCCAAAGGAACACATCAAGCAAGGGAGAGGTCCAGTGTATGTATCACCTGCTCTTCTCTCTGATGAATTGTTTCCAAGATTGGGCACATCTTTCACGGTACAATAAGCATGTCTCTGTGGCACTTGATTGTGCATATCACTTTTTTTGATTTCTCGTTTTCCCTAGCATCCACCATCCACATCCCCTTTCAACCTTTTCAGCAGTGCCAGCAATGCAATGCAAACTCAAAGATCTCTCAAACTCGACCTCAACGAAGAGGCAGTCGTGCGCTTACTGTACAGACAAGATAGACATTACAAACTCCTTCTGTATGGAGCCCCACCCCTTATGGTGTGGTGGATTTTGGAAAATGACAAAAATCAAAGAGAAAAAAGAGCTCTGCGATCATATGTCGGCAGGCGTGTAATAGGGTATGGAATGGGTATCCGCAAAAAAAGGGACATCAGATCAGGAGATTAATCAAAGGAATGAGGTGTATCTTTACAAGGTGGTAGTTTGAAAAGCCAAGCAAAATGGCCATGCAAAGAAGAGAAATGAAGAAGATGCGCCATAGACGCCTCGGTCGCCTTGCGCCGCTGGAAATGCTGAGATGGAGGTCTTGTCCAGGACTTCTCGGGAGGAAATGAAATCATGCCGCATAAAGGGGTTTCGTCCGTCGTCAAAGTCGTCCCATGCTCGGCCCTTGGCCCATATCACGGAACAAATGCTCCGGTGGGATGCGGCTCATGTTGTTGTGCTTGTCATACATCTTGTGCGTGATGGGGATGTACCCCTCACGTTTGCGACGGATGCGTTCAGCGATGACGCCGAGCACGACAACAATGAAGGTAATTGCAAGGGCGATGGCAAGAGCGATCAAGACCACAAACCCAGCAGCCATATTTCTGCCTTTTTGTTCTTTGTCAGTATCTGGACTAACGGTGCTGTGGGGTTGAAGTTGGTGATAAAAAGGTGGAAACTCACCCCCTCCTTTGAAGAAGTTATTGGGATTCTGGACAAAAGCTGCCGAGAGGCTACCGACTCCATCTTGTGAACTCGAACTGCTCGACAAGAGGAACGGATTGAAGGCTGTTCCATTGAAGAGCGCCGCGGCTGCGCTTCCGAAGTTTGGAAGTTGCAGCTGGCCAAGGACGAGCAACGCTTCGCCAGCGGGGACGAGGTCGCTGTTGTCATGGTCGTCGCTGAGTGTGAGGATTTGCAGGCCGCGGATGACCGTCCCTTGTCCAAGAGCATCTCCAGCAACCGGAATAAAAGCGGTGCCGTTGTACTTCTGAAGGTACGCGGTATCACTGCCATCGGTCCCCGCAACCCAGAACATGCTCCCTTCAGCATTGGCCGTAGACAGGGTTGTGATTGGGCCGGGAAGGTTCGACGCTCCATTCATGCTTGTGAAGCTGCGATCTAGAACGTTGTACATGATCATAGACGTAGCAGTGCCATTGGTAGTAAGGTTTCCAGCAACAACAAGATGATCGTTGTCTGTCCAAGCCATGGCAGCAACACTTCCACCAAGCCCGGAGCCGGGGACGTTCCACTGTGAGCGTGAAGTGTCGTACACACAGAGTGAAGAGCACTCAAACGAGCCAGCAGAGTCGAAGCTTCCACCGACGTAGACATCAGCGGCAGACGGTCGAGGGGCGATGGCATTGACGGCGACGCTTGGTCCCTGCAAAGCTGGAGGCTGGTTTCCATAGGCAGCGCGCACAAGATCGTAAACGATGAGGCCGGTAACGTTGTTGCCTTCAACCTCGCCAGAAAGTGTACCGCCAGCAAAGAGCATAGTTCCCGTTGTACCCAACGCAAGAAAGACGGATTCATCCAACTCTTGTCCAACTCCAACAACTTGGTCTGAATTGGAACCATTCACAAACACAAGGTTATTGATTTCGGAGCCGTCAGATGCCCTAGCAGTGAAGTGTCCTCCAAGGATTGTAATGTTCAAGTTGTTCTCCGAGTAAATCAAACCAGTGACCGCACCGGTGGTGTTTTGGTTATTGATGGCCCGTTTCTGCAAATTCGACGAAGATGAGACCTGCGTTGGCTGGATCCTAACTGGCAGCTGCAGGAGAGCGAGAGGACCTGAAGTTGTGAGACCAGCGGCGTCGGCAACTCCAAGTGCCTGGGACAAGATGCTTCCGGCGAGGATGGGCGGGAAGCCATTGACGTCGGTCGCTGTGGAGAGGTGACCCTGAAGAGCTATCGAGGCAACATCTAGATTATGAAGCCAGTTCGTGCGAGAGGGCACCCAAATCGCTAGCCCCTGGACTGCGAAAGGTGGGTTATTTCCAAAACTAAGGACCTGGTTGAAGTTCCCGTTGAGCGCAATGCACTGCTCTGGCTGGTCGCCTGTCAAGTTTAACGAGACGGGTACGAGATCAGTAACGACACCGTTGACACCTGCCCCCAACGGATGCCAGGCATTGTTCGTTGTATCGAACAATGCAACGTAGTTGAGGCCCTCGGTCGTGTTGCCGCGTGTGTTACTGAAGTTTCCTCCTAGAAAAAGTTGGGTTCCATTGAACAAATAGACAGTCTGGACTTGAGAGTTGAGCCCGTTTCCGGGAAGCCCAGTCGCCCGCGCGCCTCCAATCGAGAAAATGTTGGCGAAATCAGAAGTTGAAAAATTGCCCGCGACGAACAAGTTGTCTCCAACGGTCTGAAGGACATTGACCACAGCGCCGGAATCCAACTCGGTGCCTGCAGTGTTGATCCTCGACTTGGAAAAGTCTGTGTCGATAGTAGCTTCGTTCGGATTGAATTCAAAGAGACCATTGAGCCCGCCGGTGGAATTGAGGAGCTCGAACCGAACGCGTTGCGCAACAATTGTGAGCGGACCATTCTGGCCAGCTGCAGGTGAGAGGGTGATCGATGGCTTGAATGAGTCGCTGGAGGCGTCGACGTAGCCAAAGTAGATCTGATCGTACTTGTCGAAATTGTTCGTCTCGTACAGCAGGGCAGAAATGGGAGGTCCACTAGTAGGTGACCCATTCGACACGGTACCCGTGATGTTCACTCGTCCGCGAGTCAAACATGTATTGTCCGGTACACAACCGGGGGTGTAGATGCTGATGGAGTAGTTGCCAGATTGCTGGATGTCGGGTTGGAAGACCACAGATGCTGATGCAGGGTCGACTGGGCTGCCTTGGAGAGTTGCACTCAAATAGTCCGCATTGCTCTGACCGGAGGGAGTCCTAGCCCAGGGTCCAGTGGAAGTAGCATGGGCGCCAGTTGTACTGACATCGTCGCAAACGGGTTCGTTGAAGTCATTGATCGAATAGGCGTAAATATCGTCTTGCAACAACTCGATGCCAGACAGTCCACCGCCCGAGCCATAGTAGCCATTGATATTGATGCGGAAGCTGTTCATGCCAACACCGGGACGGGTGAACCGGAAATCCTGAGCGCTTCCGTTGTTCTGGGGTAGAGGGCACCATTGCTCGCAAGTTCTGAGTATTCCAGTCGCGGGGTCCGGATACTCAAGCTCCAAGATGCCGCCGTTGTTCAGCTCCTGGAATTGAAAGGTGCGAGTGCCTCGTCCATCTTGCTGTGTGTTATAGAGGCGCAACTTGGTCGGAACGAAGCCGAAGGCGAACCGAGCAGTCCATGAGCCCTGAGCTCCGTCGCTCAAAAGCCACGAGTTACCGGGACCTGATTGAGCACTGGTTTTGCAAATGATGTTCTTGGGGTCCGAAAAGCCTTGGGTTGTGGATGAGCTCGTCGCGGAAATCTGACCAGATGACAAGGGGATGACTTGAACGTCTCGTTTGCGGGGAGTGGTGGTGTTGCCAAGGCCATCGAATGATCCTCCGAAGATGATATTGCCATTGGGGGCCTTGGTGATCGAGGTAACGGGACCATTGAAGCCAGCGAACGGCATATTTGCCCAGTTCCCATTCCAGGAGATAGCGTTGGTCGAATTGCCACCAGAGAAGGATCCGCCCACGTAGAGAGTGTTGGCTTCTCCGTCGCAGAAGACTGCGGCAACTTTCCCAGAGAGTCCAGCCAAAGGTGTGACTTGGCCATTGTCCGGGTTGAAAAGCGCAATGCCCTGTGCCTCAACACCGCCCAAGCTGGTGAAGTTGCCGCCGACCACGACGCCTGCAAATGTACCGTTGCTGAAAGTGAATGGACACATGGTGAGGATGTAGGCATCGGCCATGGCGAGATTCGCAAAGGCGCCGTTGGGGTACTGCGTAAGCAGAGACTGGCTGCCATTTGTGCTGAAGCTATTGCGATTCTGGCCTTCGTATTCGTAGATGGAGAGAGCGTCAAAGTCGCCAGCCAGCGCGACGCGGCCGAGCTGGGACAGATCGAGATTCGGAGAGGGAGCAGGAGTAAAGCTGACGGCGGTCGCGAAGTCGAAGAGAGAGGTTGCAGCGAGCAGGCCGGTGAGGGTGAGCGGGCGCACCCCCGAGCGCAGCATTGAGGCAATGGCCCTCATGGCTGCGTCGGTGGTGAAGAGAGGAGTTGGTGTCGCGAGCGCGGTCGAGAGGTGACGATGCGGTGGTTCGAAACTATGATGCAGAGAGCATGGAGTTGGAAGCGAAAGCTGCAGCGGTCGGCAGGGATTGAGTGAATGCGGCTGCGGCTGGGAGGCAGCGGGCCAAGCGAAGGTTGTTTACAAAGTATTAAGAAGTGGATTAAGCGAAGATGAAGATGCCCACGCGTAACGAGTGACTGAGGGTAAGGTGCAGCGCGCGCTGGAGCCGGCTGGGACGAGGAGGATGGCGGAGGTGCCGAGAGGATGAGGTTGAGGTGCTGGCGGAGGAGGAAGACGGCAGACGGATTGCAGGTGGTGAGTGGCACAGGTGAAGGTGAAGGCGCGCCGCGGCGGTCGGTGGTCGGGGCGGAAATTAGTCTGCAACGGCGGGGGCTCTGTCGCGTGAATAGGAGAGGAGAGAGGAGGCCAAGATGCTACGGACTGCCCGTCTTCTTAGTTCTACTGTCACAGAAACTCAGTTAGACATCGGCTAAGGGGATGCCCTGGCGATGTCTAATGAGTCTTTTCAGAGAGGCTCCGGCGAGGCTCCGGAATGAAAGATTGCTGGCCGGGGGATGTCACCGAATCATTCAATTTGCAGAAACGGATTGATTCACCACTACAAAACGACTTCACGGGATATAGTTCCAGGAGTTTGCACAGCTCACCCGGCAGCTGGACAGCGGCGTGCCTTTCGTTGGGAAAACAAGCTCTTCATGCGTGCAATCAAAGCATTAATGCAAGGCCTGGAGTAGTTACAGATGTCGGATGCCGTTTCAGCATGACGGCTTCCAAACGGCCGTTCTCTGCCAACCGCCTCAACCTCCCGAAACCTGCAAAAAACAGACAAACGTGCCAAACAGGCCCTCTGCACGCCTCGCTAACCAATCAGATGCCGACGCCGCCCTGTGTACTACTCCGTCTCGTGCGCGCAAAGGCAGTCGACTGTCGTGGCCTCGTGAAATCCATGCGTGCTTGTGTAGCTGCTGCAGCCGCCTGTCCTTCCATCCCTTCTAGATGTCGTTGTACCCCAGAAGCCGCCGCTCCAAGCCCTTGTCGGCCACCGCCCACGCCCATGCCCGTCCAGCCTCACCACACCACAGCGACGACGGATCGTCTGACTTCTCCATCATGCCATCCTTCTCCATCGACTTCATCTCGTGTCCGGTCGTAAAGGTCAGGAAGTGCTCAAAATCCGCGTCCTCGAGCGCCAGGGCATTGCCTGAAATCCCGTGACATAAGCATGGCTCCTTCGTGAGCAATCCTCGCTCTCGAATGCACTCGCGGCCCTTGCGAATTGCTCCTTCAATGCGCTCTCTGAGCTTTGGAAAATGCTCACGGATCGACTCGAGGGAGGCGACTATTCCGGGGGCGCCGTGACAGATCTGCACAAGGCGGTCTTTGCCAGCTGGGATGGATGAGGGCCAGTTTCCTCCGTCGAATTGATAGCTCAGGAGCGCTCCCAAGTCGGCTTCGAGCTTTGTAGACCAGGAAGGATCCGTAAGCACAATCTGGGTGATGATGCCGATGGCTCCATGGACTGCGCCTAGGTAAGCCTTGCCGTGCCACTTCCATGGCCGTGGGAGCTCCATGATACTTTCAATCACCTCGTCGGCCGTGTCCTCGATCTGGTCCAGTGTTCTCTGGTCGTTGATAAAGGTCGCTCGGACCATGCGCAGAAGATAAAGGTATCCCGCTCGTCCATTGAGCCATTCGCACTCGGCTTCGGGGTCGGTCGTGATATCTGCGTACTTGCAAAGCTCGTTGACCATGTCTGAATCCTTAGACGAAGCTGCTCCAAGCGCAAGAATGGCCATAATGTCGTCTTTGACGCCGCACATCCCCACAGACGGTCCAGGGTACGATTTCATGTTCTTTTCTGCCTCTTTCAGATACACGGCAGCCCATCCAGATAGCTCCATCTCCTCGATCTTGAGTTCCGGATACATGGGATGTAGAATGAAGAAGAGATAGGCAATTGAGATTGGGCCATAGTAGATTCCACCTCCTGGTGGGACTTTGTCGGGGGGGAAAGTAGTGACAAGACGAGTTAGTGAGGCAACGAGCTGTTTGTGTGCATCTCTCTTCGAGGGTTCCATGTCATTGCGGAAGTACCGCGGGCGAGCTTTCGTCGACATATCGGCTGCTGGAGGGGGTGGAGGTGGCATTTTTGAGCGTGTCGAGCGTCTCCTCAAAAGTTTCGTAAACTTGTCCACGGTGACGGATTTATAAAATTGAAAGATAGGAAAATGACTGCTGCTTGGCGGTATGGAGGTAGGGATCGTTGATGACGTAGCGCTATGCGTCTTCCGCCTCTCTCTGATGGGGAATTGAAGTGTCGAGACGATGCCTTGCGGTCTACATATAGAAGTAAGGGAGGACTGGCTGAGAGACGTGCAACAACGTCGAATGTGAGATTCGGCCGGGACCAGGCTTGAAGATTGGGCGCTGGGGTGATATTGCGGTTGCCAGGCGTTATGATGTGCCGTGTTATAGGTTGCCAGTGGAGCTGGCCTGGTTTATGGGAAAGTGTGAGTTGTTATCTGCATGGAAGGGTACGGTACAGCTGAGAATGTGAGTGGTGTGGGTATAGGACAGGTGCTAAAGCTCCAGCTCGTCTCTGACTGGTGACTTTTGGAATTGCGCGGTCACGAGGTCACACACATGGATAGTAGGTAAGCATCGGAAACGTCACCTTGGAAGAGATTCTCATGCTGACTTGATGACATTCCAAGGTTATCACATCGTTTTCAAAATCACTGGTCGGGTATCTACCTACATGAGGGACTCGAGATCGAGATTTGTTATCATCACGTGATTTCCTTGAACGTTCTCCGGGTTCCAGTCTGGCGCGCTAGATCTTCCTTCTCTTTTTTTTCACTATGGACTGGGCAGCCTCAACGACTTGGTGCTCCCCTTTCGTCCGGTTCTCTTTTGATCCTTTTGTCTTTGATAATCTCTCTGGAGACCGCCGAGTCCACAGCCACTACGCCAGCCTCTACCTTCACCAATTCTTCTTCCTCCTTTACCTCCACTTTTGCCACTAATCTCTCGGAAAAGGCTTTGAGGTCTGCAGTGAAAAGAACCGAGTGCGCCCATCCAGCCTCCTCGCCCCATAGAGAACGGAACTTGTTCGCGACGGCATCATATGTAGCCTTCGTCAGGCTGCTGTGCTTTCCTTTACCAAATTTGTAGTCTCGTTGGGCGATTTGCCACACTAAAGCATGGTCAGTTCAAAAGGGTTGTCGCTTGCTGGCAGTGGAACATACCATGAGTGTCGACTGGAACAGCTTCTCCCCATCCCAAGCCCATGAGACAGACGCAGTCCGCAACCTTCGGACCTACTCCTTGTAGTTCCAGGAGCTTTTCGTGCGCATTCCGGTACCCTTCTCTCCCACCCTCAACAAGCTTTTCAGCGGTACTTGCTTTTCTACCCGAGGCAAGACTTTCCGGATTGCGGAGGTCATCTAACCAATCCGATCCTTTCTCTTGCGCGATCATCATCGCTGTCTTGTGAAGGTATTTGGCACGGTATCCGAAGCCGAGCTCTCGAAGATGTTGTTCGACTTTTGGGCCCGTCAAAGCGCTTGGGGGTGGGAAGTCGTGGTATGGAACAGAGTCCAGATGCCCAATTAAGGGACCATAATGCACACATAGTTTGTCCACCATTTGCGATATGCGTACGATGTTGTTGTTGCTCGAGCAGATAAACCCAACCAGAGCTTCCCATGCATCTTGCTTGAGGATCCTAACCCCTGTAAATTTCGGCGCTTTCTTCTTGAAATTAGGGTCCGCTGAAGCCCATTGCTCGTACAAATCAGCCAGATTAGGCTCCATGTTTAGGTAGTGTCGAACCAGCCGTAGTGTATCGTCTTCTTCGGCGACACTCGAGGTCTCAGAGGCAGGCGGAGTAGGTGGCGTATGTAAAGGGGGAGGAAATATGGCGCGGTAGTGAAGGTATTCGGGATCTTGTCGAAGGCATAGTATGCGACCGTGAAGAGCGCAGGACCATTCGTCCTCTTTGGACTTCCTCCATCTGTGCTACTGTCAGTATAAATTGGCGCAAACGGAGTGGTTCCATTACCTGAATGATTGCCCACAGCGAAGAGTGGTATTGATGCAAAGCTCAGTCAAGCTTGTCGGTAGCTTCTTCCATTCTGAAATTCGCAGGTTCCCCATTCTTGTGACGCTGAAATCCCACAAGTCAGTGCCCAGATGAGCTGTTGTTGAAGTTTAGGGAGGACAGGGAAGTGTATGTAGGTACGGTACGCCATCGAGCGGAATCGAGCCGCACCCTTAATCTAGAGTAGCGCTTTCTCTTAGGACCAAATCTCCCTTTACCGTTGCCAGCAACGACGTCCTTTTTGTGTCTTTGATATCGACTCCTTAATTTTTGGGAATGATGGCCGAGAGATTTCAGATGCGAAATTTACGTTTGACAGGCGTGTGGGAGAGGAAAATGTTAGATCGACTCCCAAGCCGCAATCAATGTTCCATTCCAGGATATTTTTTTCGAAGCGAATTCCCTCTTGTCAAGCTCTCAACCAATTTCCTCATCTTCCACTGTCCTTCAAGCTTCGTTAAGCTTCATGCTTTCATGATCTTGTCTCCAACTATCAAATCGCTAGCTGGGCGGAAAAGTCTTTGGGGTTTTGAGTCAAGTGATCAGTATCGTTCAGGACTCTGAAATCAGAAAAACACAGTCGACCATAAGATGGAAAGTATTGAACAAATAGTAGGTCTTCGGCATTTTGGCCCACCGTTCTGTCGAATGTTCAAAAGACCATCCATGTTTCGATCAATTTGCCCCTACAAATGCTTCAACATCAATCCATCATCTACCAAAGTCTCAACCATGTCATTCACGAGAACGACTCAGCCAACTATAGCATCCTGTTTGGTAACGACAGGATAAAGATATGATCCCCCAGCAATCAATGGCTGAGTCGGTCCATAAAAGCGCACTGATGTATGCCGTCAGCTTCCGAAGATCACAACAAAATAGTTTCAAAAGCATGCAGCTTACAGTTGACAGTAAAATTGCCTCCTCCAGCCGGTGCAGGAAGCCAATTGCTAGTCCAATTCGACGGCGGCGGAAGATCAGCTGATTGCAAGAGAATAGAAAAGGGACCATCAGTGTCGTCGTTGCCATAGAGCGGTCTCCCGTCTGGATATGTCAGATTGCTGCGGTCTCCGAGGGCGTAGCGATCCAGGGGGTTGGAGATGAGATAGCTGGAGCTGTTGTATGTGGTCAGGCTCCAGAATCCTTTCACTGGCGGTTTTCCTGAAGGGAACGTCATGATGTAAGACTGGTTGTGAGCCAGGGACAGATCTCCGCCTTCTTGCCACTGTGGGTAGAGCGCTTCGTACTGTACAAGCTGCAAGTAACCGGTAAAGGCGATGAGACTCCGAATCACGTACTGTTGGTGGAAGTCTCCACTAAACTCAGGAGGGAAGTCTACCCAGCCGTTGTTGAAGGGTTCGGTGAGTTGTGGTGCTGTCAGCAAAGAAGATTTGACGAGTCCACTAACGAGAGTGAAGTTCAACCCCAAGGGTGGTAAGTAGTGCCCATCCGACAATCCAGCCGCTCTGAAATTCTCCTCAACTCTTCTAGCCTCTTGTGGATCCGCTGGCTTGTTAAACGGAGCAACCCGTGCAACAACCTGGAGAAGCTGCCGTATGGAACTTTCATTCAAGGCTGCCGGATTTTCCAATGCCATGGGGTCCAGAGTTCCATTTCCAAGCAGAGTTGTTGTGAGAGCAGGGGCATCTGAGCAGCCTTTGCGAGGTACTTGTTCGACTTTGATGCCGGCCTGGATCTGGTGGACGACGTCAAGATCTGAAGAGTTGTTTCGTAAAAGGATACGAGGCAGTACCAAGCCGTACGTTGTTTGGAAGTTGACGAATCCGAGATACTCGCATGCGTCTGGGCCATCGTCTGCTGGCTGGAAGACGATATTGTCAGAGGCGTGAGCAAGCCTGAGCAAGTACTTTCCGAGCACAGTCGAGTTCAAACTTCCAAGGTTTTCAAAATTGTTGGACCATCTGTTTATCAAGTACTTAGCAAACGTCTGGTCTCCCAGTTATTTCTTATTTCATGGGACAGTGAGTATACTGACAAGTCATAGAAAGGGAAGACGTAGAAGCGACCATCTTTTACTTCCGGGATGGTCAAAACAACATCCATCTGCGACAAGTCTATCGCAATTTTCGAGTAGAGCGTGTCAACATTCGGTCGTACAATGGCGGCTTGCCCTGCATTTGCAAGATTTTTCTCATGGAAGACCGCGTTGACGCCGATTGACGAGATGACTGGATCGAGGCTCTGGGCAAATAGGGTCAGGGGGTAACCGTACTATGTATCAAGGTAAGCCCGAGCACATCGACGTCTTTTGGAAAGGGCTTGGCTCTTACTGTGACTGTGAAGGCAGTGGCATTGGTTGGCCTCAGAATCTCTGCAGGTCGAGTTGGACACGCCTGGGCGAAATTGAAAACGATGCCCAAGATGAGCGCGAGGACTCTTATGCTGACGAACATTGCGTTGGGATCGGGATTCAACAACGCAGCAGCTTTCGAAAAGTGGAACTGATACGAATGCTTGTAGCGAGAAGCTTGTGTGTCTATGTCTATGAAAGTTTCCAGGAGGCACAGGGTTGATTTATACCTGGTAGCTCAAGGAGAGAAGAAACATCAGTAGGGATCAAAAAGCTTCATCATCACGCCGAACACCGACGGCTTCTTATTAGGATAGACAAGACAAGCAAGATAAAGTCATGGATAAGTAGTTGCTTGTACACCTGATGGTAACCAAGCGGCTCTCACAAGAGCTTCCCCTATCCGCTGAGAATTACCCGATATAGTTTAGTTTAGAGACGTAGGTAGGTTCCAGGAACTCGACCCATGAAAGGGCTCCGCGAATCCTAGAAAGCCCCGCAGGATATTACCATATGAGGTACTACAGCTGAGAACTTGAAGCTTGCTCTACACAAGCGTTTTGGGGCCATGCTGTGAAGCCTCCGAGCTGTTGCGAAGATTGAATAGCCCATATCCCGAGGGCCTGGACCAGCTAAACAGTAGTCTTGCTCGAATGCGGTGCATTTACTGAGATTGGATCTGAGAGGTTCGGTCACGCGGGCAGTCGCTGCTGATAACTTGGAATGCCGAAGGTACAGTCCACGTGCTTTCCTTGGTTGCTGAGGTCTTCAGCATTCGATCGAAATGCCCGTGTCTGTTGTTCCGCTTCATCTTGAAGAAAGAAAACCTCTATATTCCAGGTCATCAGAACAGTTTCCATTGTACATCTCGCGTTTTTGCCGCTATCTTTGCCGCAGATCGAATGCCCATTTGTGTACTAATTGCGTTCTGCACAGACACAATCCATACATCCTTCATACTGCCCTGTTCTACGCTCCATCTCGCCACGTGCAATGGGTAGATGAGTAAATATCCGCCCAGGGCGTTCCGCTCTGGTTGTCGAATTAGTGCCCCTTCAGAGTCCACAATGCCGAGCATGAAAGGCACGCTTGCGCATATGGAAGACGCCATATTTCTCATTGTCGCTTTACAATGGTCCATTTCGAGTGGTCTTTCCCTGGTGGGACTGACGCTTTCAAGCAATGAAAGACAACGCAGCAGTACCTGGTGTAGGTGGGCACGCTTACAGAAGCACGACAGCCAGATTCCGCCAACCCACAAGTCTTGATACGTGTGAACATTGTAGTCAAGACTTGTCGAGCCCAGGGGTGAAGAACATGTTCTATAACCCCAGGAGTCGGACTGGGAGTACTTGTCGATCCATCTCTGGTAATCAATGTCAATATCGTTGGCGACTTGGACAAGATTGAAGAGCGAAGCCTCCCAAGCTCGGTCATGTGTGGCGCTGTCGAACAGAACGTGAGCGTCGAAACAGAACTCGGCCGTTCGGAAGCTGATTTTCTCGATTTCAAGTGTAGGTTGTTTGATACCGCAAAGCACAAGCCATTCGTTCTCCATCTTGGGAGGCCATTGTCGGAATATTATACACTTGAGAGTCTATGTTGTATATATCAGCCTGGAAAGAAACTGATACGCAGATGAGGACTTACAATCATTGCCACCAGAAATCCGAAAAGACACTTCCCGACTGGTGAATGGAATTGGCCCGTCCCACGTAGTTGAAGTAGCGAAACTCGACCGCGGTGATGGTGGGTGGCTGTGAGGATATTGGAACCTTCAGGAGTAGACCCAGATATGAACTGTGAAAACATTTAGCACAGATTGTATATCGTGGCAGAACTAAGGAACAAATCATACTTCGCACAGCCCTATCAAACAGGCAGCGCCCAAAGCGGGGTCCTGAACGCATTCTGTAGAGTTTTGCAGAGCCTTGGTGAGGAGATTTAGAGCACGGCCATACGCCTCGTCGGCCATGACAGTAAGCTCCTCGCCTCCCTCCTTGTTTACTTTGCTCTTGAGCGCCGTAGCCTTCAGTGCTTCCTGGAAGCAGTTGCTTGGGCCATGACCGTGGCTCGCGTGTAACTCCTTTATGAACCGCATATTGAGCACGGCAATGTCAGAATGAACGACATAATCACTGAAGAAGTCTCTGATGGCGAAGTCCATCTGCGCTGCCAATTTAGCCTCCTCCCTATTCTTGAGTACCTTTCCGACACGAGTTTCGACCTTACGCTCGGTGATCCGACGCATGTCGCGGAAGGCCATGTCTTGGTCGTAGCCCGGACAGACCCTGGCCTTTCGATGACAATTGTGGCAGGTCGGGCGAGCTCCATCACACTGGTGTCCCGATCGTCAGAACAGAGCGAATGAGCTCAATATTCCAGTCAAATCTAGGATTGACGGGACATAGTTACCTTGATCTTCCGCAGTTTGCAGGCTCCACAGCGCCGCGCCGCCGCCATGGCGTTTGAATCTTGGAGACGGTTATTAAATGAGGCAGCAAAGTACCCGACGAGAGCGCCGGGCTATCCTACTTACCGACCTTACATGTTGAAGTGCGGTTGATATAAGGTACCAAGAGATACTGGAATAGAATCATGGACACGGAGTAAGATTATGCCGAAAAAGGACCAGGGTCATCGCAGACCAATCTCAGGGGAAGCTCTTGGGTCAGCCATTTCGGGCAATTCTCTGCGCAATTGGGCTGTACAATCCGCATGTACATGGTGTGATGATGCGCAGCATCCACCCCCGAAATATCCACAATGTACGAAGTTCCTCATCGCTGACATCTCGTTAAGTGTGGAGGCGCGTCGCGCGGCCATGTTAAGCCGGGTTTCCCACTGACGGGGAAATGTGAGCAATTCTCCACCTCTCCTACCTCTGGTACAGTCGTTCTTTAGCAAAAATGCATCAATCTTCCATAATGTCCATCTTACCTATACTACTGGTGCCCTTTGTCATGGCCCAGACCGCTTCTTTCCGCTCCGAAAATGCTACTGCGGCGACAGAATATGCACTCCAGGTAATCCTTTACTGGCACCAAACATGTATCTTCATCACCTACTTACACCTTTCAGTATGGCTTCTCATTAACAGCATGGGCACAGCTTTCAGTACCGCTGATCGCATTCGCCGGAGTCAACACACTTTTCGCCAATACGAATCTCGCCAATGCATCTCAGACGGAAGTAGTCTTCCCCAATGCGGACACTCTATATTCAACCGCCGCCTTCGATCTAACTAGAGACGACCTGACGGTGACTGTGCCTGAAGTCGATCCGGGGCGGTATTGGAGCGTTTCAGTCTATGATCCGTACGTTCCTCACCTCCCTTTCCTCAAATCAGCGAGCTGACAAGAGTACTGTAGGTTTGGAAGCAATTTTGCCGTCTTCGGATCCATTGAAGGCTCTTCCGCGGGCGATTACACTCTGAGCTGGAAACCACCGCAAAACCGTTCGTCTTCTGCTGTAGCTGGAAACAGCATCAACTCGCCCGTTGCTTATGGGATCATACTTATCCGGATCTTGGTCAAGGACAATGGCACCGACCTGACACACGTGCGTCAACTAATCGAGTCCTGCACCCTCACAGAGGTTGGGATCCCTGAACCCCACGAAGGTGTCCCGCCCCTAAGCTTGTTGACGTTCGCAAACTTGTCGAGTACAGATGCTCCAGATGCGATTCTCGAACTGACGGCTCGCACGCAGAAGGCTTGCCCTCCCTTCGGCATGAACGACACGGCGTCAGTGATCGCAGAACTGATGGTAGCCGGCATCTATGATGGTTTGTATCATATGGTATCCGGTGTCGATGTAGCAGCAGCGGCAGACAAAGCTCTGGCGACAATTGATGCTTTCCCCGAGACTGGCTTCAAATCCCTGAGTGGCAACTGGGAGACAACTACAGTTCAAGGCCTCTATGGCGCCAACTTCGTCGCAAGAGCCTACATAGCTGATACTGCGTACCTGGCACTGGTGGACACCCAGGTCATCTATCCCCTGTATACCGAAGGCAACTTCTCCCTGTCAGACGGCGAAGCATACCTCTATACCTTCTCTTCGAAGCCACCACTCGGGACAACTGGCTGGTGGTCGTTGACAATGTACAATGAGACGGGCTACCTGGTCGACAATCCCATCAATGTCTTTTCCGTGGGCGATAGGAGCAATTCGACCTATCCCGATGGCAGCCCGGTGTACGGATTCAACAGCACCAGCGACGAGAGCTTCGAGATACTCGTTCAGCCCGCAACAGTTCCGCCGCCATCGAATTGGGCACAGAAGTGAGTAGTGTGCGGAAATTTGTCAGATTTCGGTTTGCTGACCGTGAATCGCAGTTGGCTCCCGTCTCCAGAACATGGGGAGATGTTCTCTGTATCTTGTGAGTCTCTCAATGACTCTTTGACCGTGTGGTCTCACTCACACCTTGCACAGTGCGATTTTATTCCCCGACCGCTGCCATAACGGATGGCTCCTGGCTGTACCCAGTAGTCTCCAAGGTTCCTGCTATCACGGCATGAGAAATCATCTTCTGAAAAATGTTTGGTGGAAAATGTAAATTACAGCTTCCATTCCCTGGCGCTGACCTGCTTGATGCTGAGCCGCGAGTGCACCTATGCTCTGCAATACAATGGTTGAACTTGAAAAATTCCCCATCGAACTACGGCGACAACGTCACAAGTGTCTCCCAGTGCTCCAAGAACACTAATTTCAATAAGGTAAATGTCGGCTTCCTCAAAGGTCAATTGAGGTACTAGGAGTTCTCCCCTGAGAGGTTTTTTCAATGAAGGATGGGTCGGATACCTAGCCCCAGCAATTCTGAGCATTGACCAGAAGCTTCCTATGATATACAAAGAGGTTACTCAAGACAGCATTCCTCATAATTCAGTCCCGAAACTTGCAGCCTGCCGGGAAGCAAAAACAAACTCTTGCGATTCATATGGGTCCAGAGTGATCATAAGCAAAGGATCTGGAAATTTGTCTTACGATAGCCATTGGGTATAGACATCGAGGGACAGTATTTGAAGGTTGGAGTTCTCCCTTTTCCTATAAAATTCAGGAATCGTCTGAAGACTACTCCAGTGATGATGCATGAAACTCGTCGGCGCGAACAAGAACACTAAAAAAAATCGATGAAATACTGGGGCATTCTGTGCGAGCCAACGGCGGACAACGGAGTTCGCCATGCAAGCGATCTCGCAAACTGAAGATCCATAGGGCTATCCAGAGGTTGGGTATGTGAGAAATCACGCCCCAGACGTCAATGGCATGGGCAAAGTATAGGCTCCTCTAGTACGTTAGCCGCACCTTTCGTGATATAAGGGTAAACAGAGAAGTTTTGTTTATAAGGAGGCTTTGAATCCAAGTATCCAAGGATGCTTTTGGGCTTTGACTAGATTGGAGTTTGCCACATAAGAGGTCTCATGATCTGCATATCCAAGCGGATATCTAGAGGCTGGATATCTTATATATCCTTCTCCCAACGTCGACGGTATAGGCAAAGTGTTAGCTTCTCTGGCACGCTGGTACACTCTTCGTGATACAAGGGTGAAGTAAGAAGTTTTATAAGCGAGTAATTCTTGATGATATGTATCTAAGCACGTATCTGAGGTTCAACTAGAATTGAATTTGCCATGTATGCGGTTCTGTGAACTGTGTATCAATGCTAGTAAGCTTGCAAACTGCTCATCAAAACGGATATCTTGAGGCTGGATATCTAAAACATCGTTCCCCCGACGTCGACGGTATAAGTAAAGTATAAGCTCTTCTAGCACGCTGGCGCATTCTTCGAAATATAAGGGTAAAGCAAGAAAGTTTCTACGCAAGTACTAGTCTTTAATTCCACGTGTCTAAGTATGTATCTGGGGTTTGACTTGATTATATATTGCCATGTAAGCGGTCTCGTAAAGTGTATATCTATATCAGTAATCTTGCAAACTGCATACCTAGGTATCCAAGCAGATATCCAGAAGCTGGATTTTTAAGATAATCTTGCAAATGTGCGTATCTAAGCGGACATCCAGAGGCTGGAAATCTATAATGTCACTCCTCCGACGTGGACGGCCCAGGTAAAATATAAGCTCCTCTAACACGCTGGCGCGACATTTGTGATATCCAAGCGGATATCCAGAAGCTGGGTATCTTAAATAATCTCGTGAACGTGCGTATCCAAGCGTACATCTAGAGGCTGGATACCTACAATATCATCCCTCCATTGTCGACGGCCTAGGTAAAATACAAGCTCCTCGAGTACGCTAACGCGATATTTGATATCCAAGCGGATATCCAGAAGCTGGATATCTAAAATACCTCGCAAACTGCACATCCAAGCGGACTTCCAGAGGCTAGATATATACGATATCCTTCTCCCGACGTCGACGGCACAAGTAAAGTATAAGCTCCTCTCCCACGCTGGCGCGCCTTCCGCAATCTAAGAGGGAAAAAACGAGGTTTTCTGTGTTGATAGTCTTTGAATTCACGTATCCAAGCGTGAAGAAAGAGCTTTTCATGCAGGCTTTCTTGAAATTTTCACATCCAAGGGCACATCTGGGGCTTGACTAGATGAACGAACAGTGCGGAAATGTGTAGTAGATTTGACGGAACCAGGAGTTTACCGAACAAGCACACCATTTGATCACAATCTACCTATAAAACAAAGGGGCTTCACAGGAAACTCTCCCAGGTGCTCATCTTTGGGTCCGCATTCAATCTTCTATCGATGTTGGAGCTTGAAGATCGTTGAAGTGTTTGGCATCACGCGAGAGGTAAAGCGGCGAGGTTAGTTCGCAAGCTCTCGTCAAGGTCCGAGTCATACGCTTGATCCAATGCTGATATGTATAAAGTCATTGCACAGTGTTAAGTACATCGTGGAGTTATATATATAGTTATTTGTTGCTGTAAAGAAGAAGAGCTGGAGAGCGTGGAGTCCAGGTCGGGAGGTTGGGTTGAAGTGTGGTGTTTCAGCCCTACGAGAGGCTTGGCACCGCACTAGCCCAACATGTCTTGGCGCGACACGACTTCTCGAGCTGCCAAACTTTCCACTTGAACTCTTGCTCGCAGCGCGCTCTCCTCTCCTCCTCCAACCACATCCTGCATCAGCATTGTTTTCTGCTGTCGCACTCACTGTAAGTTGATCAACTCTGATTTTGCTGATTCACTGCTGACTCAATCCAGCCTACCTCTTTCTCACACCAGCACACTGCTTCGTCGCGCGCCTTTGGCCAAGATGAACGGTGACAGGACCGCAACCACTGAGGCAACGCCTCACGCCCGCACAGAGGGAGGACGTCGTGGATCTCGCGACCGCGAACAACGGGTGAGTTATCTTAGAGAAGTTGTTTTCGATAGTAGATTCGTGTATTCACAGCGACGGGATCAGCGCCCCCGCGAGCGCGACGACCGCCGAGAACGAGATCCCCACCGCGCCAGTGGACGTCGCCGCACTCGCTCCCCTGCCTTCCGCCGCCGCGACTACGAGGTGGACACATATTCAAGCAGCCGCGGCTATCGAGAGCGCGAGCGCGAGGAACGACACGACCGCGACCGACATGACGATCGCCGAGGTGAGCGAGATGGCGGCTGGCGCCGTGATTCCAGGCGGGACGACGACAGCAACCGACCTGCCCGCCGAGACCGTGAGGACGACCGTGGTGGGCGTGGAAGGCGAGACCGTGGTGACCGCGATGGAGGCTTTGGCGGTGGACGTGACCGCAGGCGCAGCGCAACCCCCCCGCCCAAGGTCAAGGAGCCCACACCAGATCTCACGGGTGTTGTCTCTGTCCTTGAGCGCACACGTCGTCTCACGTTGTGGGACATCAAACCGCAAGGCTACGACAATGTCACGGCAGAGCAAGCCAAGCTGTCTGGCATGTTCCCTCTCCCAGGTGCTCCGCGCCAGCAAGCCGACCCCAGCCGCCTCCAGGCCATCCTGAACCAACCTGCCGGTGCCGCCGACGCTTCCACCCTCCGAACTGGTAATGCGCGCCAGTCGAAGCGCCTTGTTGTCTCCAAGATTCCGACTGATGCCACCAACGACTCGCTCATGGACTTCTTCAATCTCCAGATGAATGGGCTCAGCATCGTGAGCGGAAACGACCCGTGCACGTCCGCACACATCGACAGCAATCACGAGTTTGCCATTGTTGAATTCAAAACTCCAGAAGATGCGACCCTGGCGCTGGTCATGGATGGCATGTCAATGGGTGACGGTAGCAATGATACAACCATGGGCAATGGCGCAGCTAACGGTGCAACTCCAGGCCTGGAGATTCGTCGACCAAAGGACTACATCGTTCCATCTTCAACCGCCGACGCCGACGAAGAGGAGAGCGGTGTAGCCTCAATCGTCAAGGACTCGCTTAACAAAATCAGCATCAACCACATCCCGGTCTATATCGAGGAGGAACAAGTCGTTGAGCTGTTGCAGTCATTCGGCGAGCTCAAGGCATTCTCGCTCGTCAAAGACACCAGCTCTGGCGAGTCGCGTGGTATTGCCTTCTGCGAATACAAGGATCCTACCGCAACTGAACTTGCTGTTGATGGACTGAATGGCATGGAGCTCGGCGATGAGCACCTCAAGGTTGTGAAGGCGAGCATCGGTGCCACGCAGACTCCTGGACTCGAGATGGGTGTTAACGCCATGTCCGCACTTGCCGGTACCACTGCCACTGATCTGGAGGATAGCCGAGTTGTCCAGCTCTTGAACATGGTGACTCCGGACGACTTGATCAGCGATGACGAATACGAAGGTAAGCTTTCCCCGTATACTCTCTCGACCCTACCAACACATGCTAACTTCCTACGCAGAGATCGTGGAGGACGTCAAGGAGGAATGCGAGAAGTACGGCAAGGTCGTCGACATCAAGATCCCTCGACCGGCTGGTGGCAGGCCTGTCCCTGGTGTCGGCAAGATCTTTGTCAAGTTCGAGACTCCAGGCGGTGCAAAGCTTGCATTGCGCAACCTGGCAGGCAAGAAGTTCGCGGAACGGACTGTTGTTGTCACTTTCTTCAGTGAGGAGTATTTCGAGGTTGGCGCTTGGTGAATGCGGATATCCCCTCGCAGATTTTCTTCGGTTTGTCAATGCACGAGTCTCATGGTGGGCGCAACGGGGGTTCTCTTCAGGCGTCTCCACCAAAGTTGAAAGGGGAGCTGGCCAGTGAAGGGCGAATGAGTGTAATTTAGCAGCCGGCGTCTACGGGCGAAGGAAAAAGCATGCGGAGTAACGGGATTGCTTGTACACATAGCTCATCAGCGGGCGAGACTCGATCGGAATTCTGGGTAAATAATTGAAGCTCAAATATGTCCCGCCACAGCCGCAAAGCTCCAGTTCCTTGATGCTGCAAATGCGTTTCGTGACGCTGTTGCGACCTATCGCTTCGTCTATGTCTTGCCCGCAAGTACACAGCGAGATGTAAGTGGTGAAGCACGGCGACGCATGAAAGTCACTGGAGGCATCTGGTATCGAGCCTCCTTCAGGACCCCTGTCCGAGGCTGGGGAGGTCAGATCTTGGCTTGGCGCGGCTTGCGTTTCGGTCCAGGCCGTGCGTGGTGCCTGAGCGCGCTCCTTCACATTTGGACTCGCTCAGCCCCGCGAGACACCTCATACCTCGAGACAAAGCCCCCAATTCTCGCATTCACCTCTCGCAACCTCAACTGTGCACCTTCTTGAAATTCTGCTGTCCAGTTCGTCATCTAGAAGGCCCCGAGGCAGACTCAGAAGCCTGCGTTCGACACCAATCCGCTTCATTCGCATCAGGCGCCAACCAGTCCTCTCCCAACTCCCAACGCCCAACATGGGTCTCTTCAAGAATAAAGATAAATCCGCCGACGACGTCTCAGAGAAGAAGTCCTCCCTGTTCAGCCGCTCCAACAAGGAAAAGAGCTCGGGCGGCAACCCATACGCACAAACCAGCAGTCCCGACCCGTACGCCCAGCCAGCGCCTCCAGCCTACAATGGTGGCTCCAACAACGATTCCTTCCGACAAGATAAAACTCCCGTACCTGTAGGAGGGTATGGTGGGAGCGCTCGCTTTGGCACATCTGGTGCGTACGCAAACCAGAATGGCTATGGAGCTTCCACGCCATACGGGGATGAACGAGGCCAGGAGTCTGCGGAAAGAAGGCCTGGTGGCTATGGAGGCATGGGTGGTATGGCGAGGAGTAGGAGCGATGACACTGGAAGACAAGCCCTCTTCGGAGATGCGCCGCAGAAATATCAGCAACAGCAGCAGCAGCAGCAGCAGCAGCAATCACAACTGCCGCCTGAGGAGAGGAACGGTGGCGAGGGCGGGTACGGAGCATCTTCTTCTGGAGGCTACGGAGAGTCTCAGGGCTATGGCGCTTATGCCGATAGACAGTTGACGGAAGAAGAGCAGGAAGAGGAGGATGTTCAAGCTTCCAAGCAGGAGATCCGCTTCATCAAGCAACAGGACGTCTCGAGCACAAGAAACGCGTTGAGGCTGGCTGATCAAGGTACGCTGCTACCGGTATTCCGAGAATATCCACATTACTAACTTTTCCCCAGCCTACCAGACGGGCTCCTCCACGCTCGAACGACTTGGCCAGCAAGGCGAGAGAATCCACAACACCGAGCGAAACTTGGATCTTGCCTCGGTCCAGAACAGAGTTGCGACCGAGAAAGCGAAAGAGCTCAAGACGCTCAATCGCTCCATGTTCGCCGTCCACACCTCCAACCCCTTCACGGCCAAATCCCGCCGAGAAGAGCGCGACATGAAAATCATGGACACACACCGTCGAGAGCGTGACGAGCGCGACCGTACCCGCGCAGAGGCATATCAATCGCATGCCCGTCAGGGGCAATTCTCGCGCGAACTTCGCGATAACCCCGAGGCGCCGCGCACAACGAACCGCGCGAATCTTGCGGAGCGAAGCAAATATCAGTTCGAGGCGGATAGCGAGGACGAGGCGATGGAAAATGAAATTGACGATAATCTAGATGCGCTGCACGGAGCGGCTGGGAAGCTGAAGGGGCTGGCGAGGGCGATGGGGAGCGAGGTCGACACGCAGAACAAGCACATTGAGAGGATCACGAACAAGGTATGTTGCTTGCTCTTTGGAGTGGAATTGAACGCATTGCTGACACCTCTTTTCTAGACCGATAAAGTGGATGATGAGATTGCAATGAATCGTGCTCGGTTGGACAGGATCCGCTGATTTTGAGCCTCGAGAGTCCGCGATTGTCAGCGTAGACAATGATCGAAATATGCATTTGGATGGGCGTTTTTCTTTTCCTGTTTTCTCGTTTGTCTGGTGAAACTGGAGTTGGTCGGGGCTTTTTCACAGATCACAGAGCAGCGACGACGTTGGCCCGATCACCGTCTCTTGTTAATGCAAAAGGTTTCCTAGACCTCTACAAAATTTCATTCAACGGAGTATCTGGTGACTAACCTTGGCTACCTCTCTACATCTCCACCGTGCTACTATCCATCAAATAGTCTTGGTCTACGGTGGGCCTCAAGGCTCACTCTCCACACTGACCAGACCCAGAAACTCCGCCGTGTCACCGTCTTCCCGACATCGTTGAATTTTTTCCGCCAATGCCACATATGTTCTCTCTTACCTCGTTTGGCAAATGGTTTGAACGCCCAGAGTATGCTCTGTGCTCAGAGTAGTAAGCTGAGTCACGCTTTCGCATCATGGTTGCTGTTATTGCTTCTAGGAGCCGCTAATTGGTCTGCCCCGCATCATGTACCCCGGACGGGCGGGAGCGTCGCTAGGTAGCGGATGGAATCAATCATCTGAAAGTCTGTACCGATTTAGTTTCCTTTGGGTGGAACTAAAGTTGTGAAATTCTTGCGGGGTGGAGAGGGAGTGCGGAGGAGTTCCGTTGTAGAGGTGGACGTGCGGCTTTTGGGGGTTGGTTGATATAACAAGGGAGTTCTTCTTCTCTGCTTGTTGTTCAGATGCTCGAAGGAGGAGACCACGAGCTGATTGTTGATCATTCACCTACTTTAGGAGACGAGACGTCACCGGACTACTTAACTTACCTAGGTACTGCACAGACTGGAAATCGAAAAGCGCTTTTAATCAGCTTCTCTTCCTACCGCCTACTCATACTACTTTCTAAAGGAATCGCCTGTCTGACGAAGCTCCTTTTTGATCCTTCTCCCGCTGTTAGCCGGGTTTTTGTACTACATTCATATCTACCTACTTTCTATACGCATCATTTCCTCGACCTTCTCTGAGTAACAAATTGACCTCTTGGAAACATACCTTCTCGAGTGGAAGACACGGCGGCACTACTCGACAATGGCTCCTGCAAGAGTCAATCAGGATGAGGAGTACGATTATATAGTTTGTGGGTACGTCTCTCCCGTTTCATGGCTTTCCAGACTCAGACTCAAAGAAGAAGTTGTCACTAACGATTCAATATAGGGGTGGCACGTCCGGAAGCGTTGTTGCTGGAAGACTCGCAGAAGATCCGAACGTTCGGATCCTCGTGCTGGAAGCTGGAGTAGACAGTGCAGACCTCGAGAACGTGCATATGGCCGGTATGTCTCCTGACCTACAAATACAGAAGACAAAGTACTGACGTTTTCTTCCGAGGCGGCTGGTCACAAAATTTTGATGCTCCGACTGATTGGAATATTGAAACTGTGCCCGCGTATGGTCTGGGAGGCCGTAGCATCAAAGCCAGTAGAGGGAAGTTTCTCGGTGGGAGTAGTGGAGTAAGACAGCTTTGATTCATAGTTCTACGCAGGGAATGCTGACTGTGATTTAGGTAAATGGCATGCTCTGCATTCGAGGCACGAAGCAGGATTATGACGATTGGGGTCTTGACGGCTGGAGTGGAGAGGAGGTTTTTGGATACATGAAGAAGGTAGTTGCACCCTGTAATTTTCCAGCAGGGCACTCCTAATACCAAGGAACAGGCAGAGACATTTCACGGAGACGACGAATTCAAAGAAGCGAAGGGCTACCACGGGTTTTCTGGTCCTCTCCACACAGAGCCTCACACGCTTGCTCCAATCTCGAAGCTCCTTCTGGAATCCATGGATGACCAAGGCTTGCCCTCGGTTCCAGATCTATTCTCCACTGGCGAAGCTGCAAACGGCTCTGGAAACACTGTTCGAACAGTTTACAATGGTATCCGTACTACAGGCGCCGATTTCATCACCAAGGACTATCACCGCTCCAATATAACGATCAAGACCGAGATGACAGTAGACAAGATCCTCTTTGAGTCTTCAAGCAGCGGTGGAAAGCCTCGAGCCCATGCAGTTGAAACTTTGAATGCTTCCGGCGAGCGAGAGACCTTTTCTGCCAGCAAAGAAATCATTCTCAGCAGCGGAAGCTACTGTTCTCCAGCCATCCTCCTCCGCTCTGGCATTGGACCCGCCAAGGAACTCGCAGCCATAAACATCGATACCATTGTCGACTCTCCCGGCGTCGGCAAGAACCTCCAGGACCACATGATCGTGTTCATATTCTACGAAGTCAAAGACGCCGGCTTGACAAACGACTACCAAGTCTACCACGGCGACGCCTTCGCGGCAACCTACAAGCAATGGAAGGAAGAAAAGAAGGGATTCCTTGCTAAATTTCCTTTCGGCGCCTTCGCCTACGCAAGGCTGGACGAGCGCCTAAAAGACGAACCACTCTGGAAGAACGCGCAGAGAAAAGAAGGAAGAGACCCTATGGGCCTGGCTCCCAACCAACCAAACGTCGAGTTCTTCTCCACCGAATGCTACGGCGGACCCAAACAACTAATCGACTTCCCCGTCGACAACAAGCACTGCTTCAGCATCATCGCCGAGCTGTTCAGTCCGCATTCGCATGGTACGGTGACGATCAAGTCGAGTGATCCGATGGAGATTCCCGTTGTCGATCACAGATATCTGGAGGATCCGCTCGATATGCTGGTGTTGAGTGAGGCGTGTAGGTTTGCCAATGAGATTGTGATCAAGGGGAAGGGTACAAAGGATGTGGTGAAGGGGAGTTGGCCGGAGAAGCTGACGCATCATGCGTATACGAAGAGGGAGGAGTGGGAGCCGTATGTCAGGGAGAATGCTACTACCTGTAAGTTTCATCTTCTTTTTCGTCCCCTTTCCTGCATATGTATGGCGGAAGCAGTTACTAAAAGATTACTACACAGGCTATCATCCCGGCGGCACATGCAAGATGGGTCTTCCAGACGACCCGATGGCCGTCCTCGACGAAAGGCTGAGAGTAAGAGGTGTCGAGGGCTTGAGAGTCGCGGATGTGAGCGTCATGCCCAGGTTGAATCAGGGGCACACGCAAATGCCTGCATATGCCATTGGAGAAAAGTGTGCGGATATGCTGAAAGAAGATGCTAGGTGATCGAAATGTAGGACTTCTGGAGTATGGGAGTCGTATGTGCTCGAAGAAGGTATCGTAAAGCTGTGGACAGGTTTTTGTCGGGCAATTGTTGCTTACGGCCCTGGATTACTCTACTATTTGTCCTGAGCTCCTCCTTGGTGGAAGTAGGAAGGCAATGGCAGATACTGTATTTTCCAATCTCGCGTAAGTATCACCAAAGATGAGTACTACTTCGAGTATTTCCTTTACCTGCGTAATGTGAATAAGTATTGTACCCAGCAAATAAGTGAGTTCAAGATCAGAATGAAGAGCACCTCTCGGTTCCGTGGTTGAGGCAAAGATTGGCTATCCTTTTCGTCCTCTACGCCTCAAGAGGAAATGGTTATTCCCGTAGTCCCCATAAAGATTTCGGGCGTTTCATTTAATTAGGTTCTTTACCGAGGAAAATGATGCCACCAGAGTTTCATTTACTTGTTGCAACAGAACACCCGGTGTCTCGATACCTTTACCCTCCAACTTTCGCAACTTCACACACACCTTCCCGGTGGCGGTGTCCGAAAGGAGACCACAGGTGGAATGAGGTATTTGAGTTATTAGTTGCGCTTAGTCAGAACCCCCTTCGAGTGCCTACTTCAACTCGAGCACCACCAGGATTAACGACGAGTTGAAACTCCAACTTTTCTTTCTTCTCCAAGTTAGCGGCAAGTTTTCAGTCATTTTCTCTCTTTCTTCGACATCTCCGTATTCACTTTGACCGACAACGTCTGGTCTCATTGAACGACAACGTCTGGTCTCATTGAACGACGTCTCAACTCCACTTCCCAAGTCTGGGACTTCCTATTTCAACAGACATTCAAAATGCCACACTCCTTCTTCGAATACATCTACCTCAAATTTTTCGCCCTCCTCTTCCGCCTCGCCACAAAGCTCTCCCCCGTAAACAACAACTCCCCAGACGCCAAAATCACCATCCCATCTCGCGACCCCGGCCGCAGCATCCCCGTCCACATCTACTACCCCAAATCAAGCAAAACCCCAAACTCCACCTTGAAAGGTCCCCGCCCAGTCATAATAAACTTCCACGGCTCGGGTTTCGTCGTGCCCCTCCACGGCTCCGACGACCTCTACTGCCACACCCTAACCACGCGCACCCCCTACACAATCCTCGACGCCGGCTACCGCCTCGCGCCCGAACACCCCTTCCCGGCCGCCCTGCACGACGCCGAAGACGTCGTCGCCCACGTCCTCGCACACCCGGAGGACTACGACCTCTCGACCCTGGCTCTCAGCGGCTTCAGCGCCGGAGGCAACCTCGCCCTCTCCCTCGCCAGCGGCAACCCGCGCGGCAAAATCCCAAAGGGCGCCGTAAAACGCGTCATGTCGTTCTACGGCGGGACGGACCTGACGACGGCGCCGGCGCTGAAGCGCGCGCCGGATGGGTCGAGGGGGTCTGTGCCGCCGTTTGTGTTGGGCATTTTCAATGCGTCGTTTATGCCGCGGCCAGAGGTTGACCCTGCGGATCCAAGGCTGAGTGTGTGTAGGGCGCCCGTGGAGGATTTCCCGGAGAGCGTGTTGGTGGTGACGACGGGGCGGGATAGTATGGCGCCTGAGGCGGAGACGTTTGCGGAGACGTTGAAGGGGAGGGTAGGTGGGAATGGGGTTGTGGCGAAGAGGTATGAGGGAGTGGAACATGGGTGGGATAAGAAACCTTGTAAGCCGGGCAGTGTGGAGGAAAGGGAGAGGGATGCGATGTATCAGCTAGCGGTGAATTTTTTGGTGACTGGAGGGAGTGGAAATGTTGAGATGAGATGAGAGGGATGAGATTGGCTGCAATGGAAGGAAGCCCCAAATGCTCCGTTTCCGTCTCTAGGAAACCAAGAATGGTTTGATAACTTATGCAAGTTATGGTAGTGGGGAAGCGAAACCTAATTAGCTAGTGTGGAAGCCCTTCTGTGACTTTCAAAAAATATGACAGATCTCGAAAATGAAGTTTTCACTGCGCGGAAGAAAAGACAAATTGGTTGAAGGTATCGTTGAAAGTATGTTATGTACAAGAGATCTCTCGATCCCGCCAACTCCCTGCCCTCCACTCGAGTCGAAGATTATCATATAGAATGCGCTCAATCGCATGAAAGGAAAGAAATAGGAAACCAACGGAAACATTTTAAGAGACAATAGTAGGCCCATCCCTATACTGTCCACTGCACTCCCACGAATCCGACGCGTTGACATCCCCACCCATAAACACCGCCCGCGTCGGCCACGGGCAAATCGGCCGCTGCCTGACGACATCCCAGGTGCCATTCTTGAACGCCGTCGCCACAATCTTATCGATGGGTTTGTTCTCCTCGACCCACCTGATCATCGCCAGCGTAGCATCATGCTCCGGGTCCTCGAAACCCGGCACACTGCGGACGCCGGGCTCCCACAGCCGCCACGCCTGGCTGCCGCCTGCGATGTACCACGGCGCGTCGATGGTCGAGTCGAAGCAGTGCTGCATCCCGGGGATCATGAACAGGCGGTACCAGTCGTCCGTGCTCTGCACGTTCATGGCCTTTTTCACCTGGTCGTGGAAGAAGATGGAGGAGCGTGGGGAGAAGTCGCCGTCGGCGAGGCCGTGGTAGTGGAACATCTTTCCGCCGCGCTCGTGGAAGGCCGAGAGATCGAATTTGGTGGCGTCGATTTCGAAGGAGGTGGTGACTTGCTCGGCGAGCTTGAGGAGGACCGGGGAGACGAGGCCGTAGATGGACTGCAGGTCGGGACCGAGGGCGCCGGTGGCGGCGTTGTTGGCGGTTTCCATGACTTGGTTGGACTTTGGCATGAGGAATTTGTGCATAAAGTCGAGTGATTGGGAGACCATATCGACATCATTGGAGCTGGCGTCGGACATGGTTGCGAATTTGGCGTTGGCTGGTGGTTTCTGCCCGCCCTTTGCAAGTGCGCCGAAGAGGTAGGAGAAGACGGAGGTATTCGAGGTGGAACTGTCCAGGAATCGGGGGTAGTACATGGGGACCCATTGGTCTTCAGCCCCCAGGGAAAGGGAAGGGAACACAAATTCTTCGCCTTCATAGTAGTCTTGCCAGATGTTACGGAGGGTGCCGAGTTGTGCCTCATTCAGACAATTGGTCGTGTTGCTATACTCGGGGGTCGCGCCGCAGAGGAGAGCTTCGGTGCGGAAGTTGCAGGCGAAAGGATCGCTGATGATGCCATCTTTGACACCGTCCTGTGCGTCGCACTGACGCATAACCTCCTTTCCGATCATGGGGAACAAGGTGGATGGGATGAAGTGGGTTGCATTCGGAGGCAAGTTCTTAACAACGTTCTTGTTGACCCAACTGACAGCGTGGGACATCCAGTACGAAGGGGCTCCTACAACGACTCCGTCAAAATCCTCCGGGTACATCTGAGCTCCCATCATGGCTTGCCTGCCTCCGGTAGAGCAGCTGGAAAAGTAAGAGTACTTCACTGGGTCCTGGTAGGCCTTGTTGATCAGCTCCTTGGAGATAACAATGGACTGATGAATGGCACGATGCGCCCAGTCCGTTACTCTTTCGGCCGAAGCGTTTTGGTCCTCTCCAAACGCCCATGAAAGATCCCCAGAGGAAGCATTGTGACCGGTATCAGAAGACAGAGCAGCTGAACCGTACTGGGCCGCAGCTCCCATATCAACCCAGTTCACACCACCTCCGTATCCACCGTTGCCGACTGTCCATAACCGTCCATTCCAGTTGTCAGGCATAAAAAGACCAAATGTGAAGTTGGAGAGCGGAGAGGATTGGGCGCGGACGTGGATAGCGCAGAGGGCGGGGAGTTTCGTGGCATTGTTGGGGTACGCTGCGTCGGCGAGACCTTGTCCGAACTGGCCATTCTCCGTGATGGTTTCCACGATCAGAGCTTCGGCGGTGTCGGCGAGGAGGTTATTGATGAAAGGCTTGGAGCACTCAAACGATGCTGCCAAAGCCGAGGGAAGGCACAGCAACGCTGCGGTAAACCATGAGGACCGCATGGCGTAGATTCGATGAGCTTCAGGAGACGTTGAAAATCATGAAGACGGAACAGCTGAGCGGTGCCTAAGCAGATATACAAATGTGACGAGTTTGGCTTCCGGCGAACATACTTGTCCCGGGGTTGGCGAGACCGGGTCATTCTTGGGCGTACAAGGGAATATGAGTAGACGCCAGCTCTCGAACAATGAGAGGGATGCTTGACCAGTATCCATAGTGCTCTTCATTTCCACCATGATAGATGAGATGAAAAGGCCCAATGAGGCGGGGTGGCATGTGGAGGAATGGCCTCATATATATTAAAGTACGTTGCCCACGAGGTAATCTGACCGGCATCACCATGAACATGCCCCTTCAAAATACGCCTTCGGTATGAATGATTCAAGAACGCATGCGACGCAACATGAGTTGGCGACTGGTGATTTTACTTGTACCAAGACGAAGAAATCACTTGGACTTCTGAAACAACAAGCGAAACGGACATTTGCATAGGAACACACATACCGTACAACTTCATTGACGCTCCAGAGCAATTGGATGGGGATACTTCCAACAAACCCAAGCCTTGCTGAGTATTATCCAGTCTCGATCAGAAGCCGACGGAGGTTCCCGCACGAATATACAACGAGGCGTAGTTGATGGGAGGCTGCGGAAGAGGAGAAAGCTTGTGTGGGGTACATCCAGGCATGTTCACAGCATGGAAGATTGCCAATGACGACCCAGGTTGACTCGGGTTTCCATGGACCTGCGAGAGCGCGTGAAACATTCTGTGTCGCCCCTGGCTCGACTTATTCTCCATCAAGTCCAACCGACTCGATTGAGCCTGGTTCAGTGTTGACGACGCGCGATGGGATAGGCGCAAAGCATCTCTCGTGAACTTTTAGAGCCACCGTCAACCAGGGACTCCCTTCTAGAACATGCCGTAAATCTGTTCGTATCGGATGATTTATGCCGAGAAGAGGTGGGGTAAGTTGGCCGTATTGATCTCCTCGAAGGCTGACGTCGTCGTCTCTGGATGTGCAGGACTACCGTAAATATACTCTATGAAGTATCGCTAGCATGAAATAGGTGAAGGAGACCGAGGACCAGATAAAAGCTGAATGCCATGGCCTAGAAAGAAACTGGACAGGGAAACGGCAACAATTGTTTTAAGGATCATAGCATGGCCGGCAACCGCCAGTTCCTTCAGCATGTAAGATAGGTAGGATACTTGGTGTGCTGTTATTTCGGCCAGTCCAGGTAGGTAGGTAACATTTGCGAAGAAAGCTTCTTTCTCATGATCAACCGTAAGTTACCTCTGGTTACCTTATTGTCGTTCTCGTGTCCCAACCGTGACCAGGGTCAACCGGCAAATCCGTGATTGATATGGGTAGGCTGATTAACCTTGTCTTTCTCGATGGGCGAAAGATGAAAGGATGAAAGCCAACAGATACGGAATTTCAATAGTCTCTTCCTTGGATCCTTCGGTGGTGAGCGAATGACGAGAAATCATGAGGACTCGCGTTATCGCCGTCCTCCGTCTGCGTCCCCTCAATTTCCTGGGGGGAATCCTCGTTCTTACTTCTCGCGTGCCAGATGAGTAGTCCGAGGTCACATCAGAGTTCCATCTCCAGGTAGTTGGGTTGAGTTGGGTGTTTGTCTAAGGGTTCAGTCTCCCGCATCAGCGGCCAAACAGCGGAAGAACTTCGAAATTCTCCAGTCACGTGCCAAGCCACCACTTGCTATCTGAAGTCGGGAGTGTCTGGAATGTCTTGTCAAGTATCTTGAGCTTGAGCAGTATTGACAAGATGTTCCCGCGAAACAGACAAAGCAGTCAGTCAAAGTCAGGCTTCAAGATGCTCTATTAGAATCACCAATGAAACAATCCCAACAAGACCTCCCTACAACATTCCTTGGTGATCACCCGAGAGAGGTGAAGTACTCCGTACCAGCCATAACCATCTCCACTCCTCGAAATAACCACCATGCCATTTCCTTTCCTTCTCCCAACAATCTCCCACGTCTCCTTCTCAGACTTCTTCAGTAGTAGCACTCACCCATCGCTCCCGCTCGCGGCAACCAGCAGTCGCAGCGTTGTCCGCGACACGCTCAAGCGACAGAAGCGCCTTCCCCCGCAATCGCAGGCCTCGAGCCTCCCAAACGTACTCGCCGCGCTCAATGAATACATTCCGTACCTCCTGGCGCTGGACGCCGGGCTGAGCGGCGCTCGAATCGCAGAAGAGGAGGTGGATGTTGCGCTGATCAAAGAGCTGGAGGTGGAATGGCGGGCAACCCTCACAGCGTCTATACCTGGGCGGGAGCCCCCGCGGATTAAATTGAGGAGCTTGGATGTAGAGATCTTTTTTGCGTTGTCTACACTGGCGTATACGAACTCGCTGCTTGCGCGGAGCCACCTGCATATCTTATACAACGGGACGGTTACAACGACGGAGCAGCGGGGGATTGCCATATCTTCGGCCATGAAATACCTCCTCGAGGCGCACTCAATACACAGCTATTTAGTCACAAGAGCTGCGCAATGGACCGCTGCTCCCGCTACAGTGGATATATCCCAAGCCATGCTCAATGCTTTGGCGTCGTTAACACTGGCTGAAGCCACACTTATCACCGTGTATAAAGACGACCCTTACCCAGCAGCCGTCGCAGAAGACAGGAATCCGAACTCAAAAGATTGGATGTTTAAGAATCCTGAGATCCCTAAAGTTCGAGCACATCTCTATGCTCGCCTCTGCTTGGCCGCTGCTGAGCATGCGACTCGGGCGCAAGCTGGACTGGGTGGCGCTAACAAAATCAACGAAGACTTCGTCCAGTATATCGATGATCTACGAAGAACTGCCAAGGGAAAGGCTTGCAGATTCCTAGGCATTGATTCGGAGTTGTCGGGCAAGACGGGCGAAGGTATCGCCTGGCTTCGAGGCGCAAAAAAGGAGATGGGATTTGTCGTGGCTTCAGCAGGGGAAGACAAGAAATTCAAAGGTCTTTCGAAACTGAAGAAAGACTGGGCGGAGAAGAAAGAGGACCGCAAAGTGATGAAAGGAGGGGATTGGGGAAGTGATGCTGGTAAGTTCGAGGAAGGTAGGGTGTTGGATATGCTGGAGAAGAAGTGGGTCAAGGAGAACGATACGGTAAGGCCTTCCTTGCGTTGAAGACAAGCGGTTTACTTATGTCCATTGAAGATCAACGTCCAACTGATTCCACCGTCTGAGCCTCTGCTGGCAAACCTACCCTCTGGGCGAGAGTACCACAATCCCAAGCCATATCAGCCGCCGATGTTGGCTGCAGACGTGATTGTGAGAATGAGAGCTCCTCCAGATCCAAGTGATGCTGCATTCAGGGATAATGAAGACGACAGCGGCGCTGAAGATGATGGTCAAATAGATCCTGTCGGGGTGTTTCCGGGCACCAAAACTGATTATGCTGCGAGCGGTAGTGCCTACTATTGATGTTGAAGAATACAAGAAAAGTCCCAAAACACTGTGTCGACCCCTATACGCATACCATTGAGCTTTGAGCCTACCAGATTTTGAGCTGTAGTGCCATTGAGCTTGACTCCGGTCAACTTCCGAAAGCGGTGATTATGATTGAGCAAGTACAGACGCTGAAATCGACATTCATGGACTGTGTTTTGAACCACCTCCCACTCCATCAATCTTTATTGGATAATTTAGAAACTCGGGGATCGAGCTCTTCTGATGCCGCTCCGATTGACTACGCAGAAGAATTTGAATTAAGAATTATCGTGGTGTTGCTGGATCATTGTAAAGTCGGGTCTTTTTGGCTGTTTTTGGTGAAGGAGGAGGCTTCAACAGAATACAAAGTCACGTGACATGTGACTCCAAACTCGTCACTTCAAGTCGAGAAAGCTGCCGCATCTCTCGCATCACAACTTATATATGCTTTCGACAAGCAGAAATCAAACAATTACCTGTTTTGGCAAGTACAGGCGTGACTTTGGTGTTGTTAGTTGCAGGATTCGAGACCCGACCGTTCAACTTCATCCTCCGTTATCGACTCCACAATTGCTTTTTTCTCCACGCGGTTCAAATGCAGTTCGGAAACGCCGTCTTTGGTCGCGCTAGGAAGTGACGGGGTCCACGCGCGGCTTGCCAAAGATATGTGTCGCGTGTTGTGATAAGACAGACCTAAGGGTATTTATCCGACTATCTCTCAAGTCTACTGGCGGCGCCGTTCTCGCCTCCGACCCGCCACCAGTTGATGTACGCCTTATGGACCCCGCTGATGGGAGCAGCTGTCACTGGTTCCCGTGCTTCCCACGTCCTGCGATATCTCGCGTGCGACTGCATCAGTGCATGGCAGTGGGTGATAGGCATGACGGGGGTGATCCACCGGAGTGCGGGAAGCTGGGGGAGATGGATACTTATCTGACCTTGCTGCTGCTGGCCCTGGACGCTGGCGAGTAGTTCCTGTCGTCTGATGAACTGCTGATGGTCCGGAAGTAGACTGTTTTTATTTCCTCTCTGTCTCTGTCTCTGTCTCTGCTCTCCCACTCCCCATCCAGCTACACACCACAGTCGTCGCCGCCAACCGCCGCCCAGCATGGAAGAAAGAAATCACAGTGCCATTTCGAACCGGAACATGAGCACTGTCTCCGGCCGCAAAAAGAGCGTCGGCCAGGAACCGGTATCGTCGGTCCTCAAGGACGGCGAAGTCCCCTACGACCCGGATCGCGATTGGAACTCAGACGAGGAGGTTCTGGCAGCTTTGGGCTACAAGCCCGAGTTCAAGCGCGAATTCAATCTGTTCACCACATTCTGCGTCTCGTTCGCCGTCCTGGGGCTTCTGCCGTCGTTTGCGACTACGCTGTACTATGGCATGGGATATGCGGGCACTGGAGGCGAGTTCCACCAAGATCTATGACAGGGATGTGGAACTGACATGCTTCAAGGGATGACGTGGGGTTGGATAGTCGCCATGGTTGGGATCCAATGTGTTGCAATGAGTATGGCTGAGTTGTGCTCTTCCATGCCGACCAGTGGAGGGCTTTACTACGCTGCCGCCGTTCTGGCACCTCCTGGATGGGGACCTTTTGCTGCTTGGATTACTGGCTGGTCCAATTGGCTCTGTCAGATCACCGCCGCCCCGAGTGTGAATTATGGCACTTCTGCTATGATTCTAGCAAGTGCGTCGATAATGGTAAGGCAATCTCAAGAGTTGAAAGCACCAGCTTGAACACTACGCCCCTAGTCCAGTTCAACTTGCAATTTTCAGTCCTGTCTGGTTCGACAAGGACAATATTCAACAAAGTGATCATTTACTTTGTACTTCATTATCCAATCGCAGCCCTCTATTTCAGATGGGCTTCTCACCATATCCAGTATCTCAGGGGTTGGAAACTATGTTTCCCCTAGAGATCAAAAACACTATCCTTTCTCTCTGTTTTAGTATCCCAAAGAATACATTGGTAAAAGGCTAACCACACTCCCAGAATCCCAACTACACCCCAACTGATTGGCACACGTTCCTCCTCACAACCTTCATTATGCTCATCCACGCCGTCATGTCCTCCATGCCCACGCGATGGCTAGCCCGAACCAACACAGTCGGCTCCATCCTCAACTTCACGCTCCTGATCGTTGTTATCATCATGATTCCCGCCGGCAATAATAGGCCCGAGCGCGGCCTCCCCAAGTTTGCTCCCTCGAGCGACGTTTGGGGCACCATCTACAAGGGAACAGAATATCCCGACGGAGTCTCCGTTTTGATGAGTTTCATCGGTGTTATCTGGACCATGAGTGGATATGACAGTCCCTTTCATCTCGCAGAGGAGTGTTCTAATGCCAATATGGCCTCTCCAAGAGCCATTGTTTTGACATCGGCGACGGGAGGACTATTTGGATGGTTCTTGCAGTTGTGAGTGTTCCCCCCTATTACGTCCCCTTTTTTCCTCGGCGACAATGAAGCTTGCAAAAAGTGAGCTCATCTAATCTATCATTTTCATCAGAGTTGTGGCATACACCGTCGTCGACATCACAGAAGCTCTCGACTCCGACCTCGGCCAGCCCTTTGCCGCGTATCTCCAGCAATGCATGCCCCAAAACATGGCCATTGCCATTCTCTCGCTCACCATCATCGCCGGCTTCTTCATGGGCCAGGGTTGCATGATCGCCGCCAGCCGCGTCACGTTTGCCTACGCGCGCGATGGCTGCTTTCCCGGATCTATGTATTGGAAGCAAGTCAACAGGCATACTCAAGTGCGTAACCCAACCTCTTCTCTCCTTTCTGCACTCCACCTCCCCGACGCAGATACTCTAACACCTATCCCCCACCAGACCCCCGTCAACGCCGTCTGGTTCAACACAGCCATCGGCATCCTCCTCCTCCTCCTCATCCTGGCCGGTGGCGTCGCAATCGGCGCCCTCTTCTCCGTCGGCGCAATCGGTGCCTTCATCGCCTTCACAACCCCCATCTTCATCCGCGTCTTCTTCGTCGGCACGCGCTTCCGGCCCGGTCCCTGGAACCTGGGCAAATTCAGCATCCCCTGCGGCACCATCGCCAGCGGCTTCGTCGCGCTTATGGTGCCCATCCTCTGTCTGCCCAGCGTCACGGGCGCGGATTTGACGCCCGATTTGATGAATTGGACATGTTTGGTTTATGGGGCGCCCATGTTTTTTATACTCATTTGGTGGGCGGTTAGTGCGAGGAAGTGGTTCCATGGGCCCGTGGTTAATGTTGATCATATGATGTTGGGGCGGGATGAGGCGGTCATTGAGGGACAGGAGGAGAAGGCGGGCGATGATAGTTCTAGTGGGGAGGCGGCGATTAAAGATGGTGAGAAGAAGGGGGAGATTGGCGTGTAAGTGGGCGGGGTGACTTGGGTTGCTGCGTGAGTGTTTCATTTTCCTTGAATGTATGAATTGATCACGTTTCGAAGAATGTGAAAGCAAGAAATTTGGTTAGAGGGAATGGGACGGGCTATGATACCTTTGTGTAGGATCTTGATCTAGAAAACTTACGACTTGCGATTACGATATTTACCCATCTTGATCGTTTGCACGGACGGCCGAGACAGCCCCTTTTTAAGAGATCCAAACTTGTTCCGGGAATCCGATCTTCGACTGGTGAGGAATCCCAATTATCTTATGGCCATATCTCAAGTATGGAATCTTCCAACGGTTCTGCCATCAAAGGTCTGCCCCTTAACTACCATTTCCCCCAACATACCCACATTTCCTCACAGAGCTTCAACATGGACCATTCCAGGTCAGAACAATTCTTTTTCATTCTGCATTACTCTATCTAAATCTTAGAAGCAGCAATCAAATCCTCCCTAGTAACCTCATCGCCCGTCTGTCTAACCGGCCCCAACCTCCCCATCCGCATCAACCGCCCAATCATCTCCTCATCGCCAAAGTGCGAATTGTGCTCAAACTCCGGCTCCTCTGCATATGCGACCCTGGCAGCATCAACCAAGATCCTAGCCGTCATGCCGAAGACGCGGAAGCGCGAGAGGCCGGAGAGGGGATCCTCGTCGTCGTTGAGTGGCGCGACGGGGTTGAGAGGGGAGGTGGAAGTGGAAGACGGAGGCTGTGAAGATGTACTCATTGACGCCGATGGCGGTGCTTTAGTTAAACGCTTCTTGCCACGTCGCCGCTCGGGATGTGCGCCATATGGCATTTGGGCGACTACTTCTCTTTGCTGTGTGGGCCGCGCGACCGTCTGTCCGGCTACTGGGACATAGAAATTGTGCATACGCCAGCGCTCCTGGTGCCACTGCGTCCAGTCACCCTTATACCAGTCGGCTGGGAAGCCGGCCGCTTCGGCGCCCACGCCGTCAGCCGAGGAGGGGACTTCGTCGACGGCGCGGAGGAAGTTGTGGAAGGGGGCCGAGAAGACGGCGGCGACTTCCTTGGGGTCGAGGCGGGGGATGAGGGATTCCTCCACCGTGGGAGGCGGGTTGATGGATTTGGTTATTGGGGTTGAAGAGGTAGTGGAGAGGGAGGAGGAGGGGGATGCGGCGGTGGTTTTGGCAGAGAGGTAGGCGACGCAGGGCATGACGCCTAATTCGGTGCGTGCGAGGTTCATGGGGAGCTGGCAGAGGTGCTCGACGCGGAAGCCTGGAATCTGCGAGTCCTTGAGAGGCAGACCGATCTCCTCGAAGGCTTCGCGGCGGGCGGTCTGGAAGGGCGTCTCCGTCAAGTCGTCAGACTTGCCTTTTGGTCAATCTGTCAGGCCAGAGAACAATTGTTAGACGATAGACGCTCGAAGCAGCATACCTCCAGGAAGCGCAGCCTGTCCAGCATCTGCCATGGCAAAGTCAGCAATTGGATCGGGTGACACAATATACGCGATATGAATGAACGCACAAGACTTGAGTGTGGCAGCCCTCATGGTCAGGACAACTCTCAGGTCGCCGAAGCGGTCAGCGAAGAGGACAATGAGGACGGCGGCCCTCCTGGCTAGAGGTAGCTGGTCCCATCTCGACGGCGGCGGCACATAGGCCCTGAGACGGGCTATCGCTTGCTGGATGGACATGAGCGCGCTTTCATCATCAACGACAACGACAACGACACGACGCCAACCCGCAGCTTGGTTGCAGGGCGAGGTCAACGGCGCATAGGATTAGGTGATGGACTGGGGACTCGGTGATAGAGGAGCTGGAGCATACCGCAGAAGCAGGCGACAAGGAAGTCATATCATAGATATATCTGCCCTAAGCCTGAGCCTGTGCGGGCGAGGTCGCTCGGCGATGCGCATGGCCCAGGTATTAAAACCAGGCTGGAAGGTCGACTGGACTATGCAAGTGGATGGATGGCGGGGATGAGGTTGCGATTCGTCCCGAGGTTACGGAGTCGCCTTTGCTGCTGCGTCGGCGCATATGAGTGGTCCTTATATCGTATGAGCATCACGAGTCTGGCTCGCGTCTTCACATTGGCTTGCAGTGCACGATGGCAGACGTGTAACAATGTATATATATCAAGCACCTGCTGAAAGGGGTGTTCCCTTAACAAGATGCTAATGCTAATGCAGATGCAGATGCAACAGCGAGCGGTCATTGCCGCGCCGTCACGTGGTATCAAATCGCTATGTGTGCCACAGCGAGCAGTCCTACCCAACTCCATGCTCAATGCTATCAAATGACAAGAACCCACCGAAAGAAATACGTTAGCACCACGCCGACCATTCATTTTCGATCCCTCGAATCCCATGCATCGAGCTGGTCCTCATTAGACCCTTCCTACCCCTGCCCTGTGAAAATGCAATCTGACCCCTCCTCCTTTCTCCATTTGCCTGCCATTCTGTTCCATTCGAGTCCCGCATCCTGAATTTCCTAATCCTCGTTCTTCTTCTTCTTCTTCTTCTTCTTCTTCTTCATGCTTCTTCGGTCGCGAAAATCATGACAAAAAGGCCTCGGGGCCAAGGTTGCCGTTTGCCAGAGCAGTCTGGAAACCAGCGAGTGCGCGCTGCAAGTCCCAGTCCGTTTCGCCGAGACACATCATCGACACCTCTGGCTTCATGTTTGTCTGACGAGTGACTTCTTCAACGAGCGCCTTCTGTTCGGGAGTGAGACCGTCAGCGCCCTGTGGTGCAGGTACAGGCGCCACCGCCGGCGTGGCTGCCATGAGAGCTGGCGACGGAGCTGCCATGGGTTGTTCTGGTTGCCACGCGTGACATCCTCCGTAGGTGCGCACTGTCAGCATCTCCTTGACGACGCGAACGCCGTTTGGTCCGGGGCCCAGGATGAAGGTCCGGTCGAAGCTCCGATGCTTCTTGGAAACAACCTCCTCGAATTCGCTGTGGATCGTGATGAGGAAGCCACCGACTCCGCCAGGGTAACGCGCGTCGGGAACTCCATATTGCATCTGACAGTCGCAGCTCCACTTCCCCGATTCTTGGAGGATATTGGGATGGCGTGTGGCAGGCAGCTTGTTGAACAGGGCCTTGATGTTCGCAGCGCCCGTGTGCAGTCGGTCGTTTCGTGCAGGTGGGTGGGTGATGGCTTTGAGATTCCGGCTGAACTTGATGTAGTCTTCCCATTCGCCGCGTTGCTTGGGTTCGCTTGGGTGGAATGGGTCTCCCATGGCCTTGCTGTTGACAGCGAGAGAAAATGTGGTCTCGTCATCGTAGTAGTAGTCGACCAGGGCGTCGCGGTCGTTGTCGTAACCGACGAAGAAATTGGTAACGAAAGCCTCGGCAAGCCCACCTTCGTCGTTCCAGTTGGGTCCGAGCACAGGAAGCGAGTCTTTGATATCGACATTCGCCGCCATCATTTCACTATCCGTCCGAATTTGCTCATTGTCGACGGATCGCAGCCGAGGATACCAGGCCTTCATCGTCTCCTTGTATTGCGGAACTTGCACGGTGAGGGGATTGCCACTCAGGATGAGGAGCTCGAGGCGGGGGAACTTCTTCCGCCAAGCTTCCATGGATGGGAGATCTGGAAGGACGTTGTTGGAGAGGTCGAGGTTACGAAGGTCCTTGAACGTGGGAGCCAGAGTGGTGACGGGGCCGACCGAAGCGAGGCTGTTGCCCGCCAGAGTGATGCTGTGGACATTCTCCTTCTTGTAGTGTGCGCTCTTGAAGATAATGTCGCAGACTTTCATCATGGCAGGGAAGACTTTCTCCACGGTGCGAGCTTCAGCATTGAAGATGCCAGCAGCTTGGAGGTCAGCATCTTGCCCGAGGGCGCTGAGGTCGAGGAGCTTTTGCTCGCGGTTGAAGCGCTTTTCAAGAACACTTGTGAAGAGCGCCTTGAGCTCTGAAGCGCTTGAAGGTTGACCGCCCGAGGTGTTCAATGACGTGCGGGTGGGTGACGTTGACTTGGCCTCAACCTTTTGAACGGAGATATTGACGCCAACGAACTGGTAGCCGTCGATTTTGAGAAACGACACAAACTCGCTCGGCAGGACCCAGATGATGAGTGCATCACCCTCAACCTGGTACTTCTTGATTTTGACTGGTGTGAATCCGATTTTCCGGTTCTCAGCATGCCTCTTCATGTTGGTATTTCCACGCTTTTCTAAGAACTTGATGAGAGCATCAACGCCTCCATCCGCGTTGGTCGAAGCTCCACTGCCCTTCCAGTTCGTGATACGCAGCTGCTGGAGCATTCGATTGCTGCCGCCGATCGACTTGGTGGGGGCAGCAGCACTTTGCTTGTTGGAGTCGTTCGCTCGACGAACCACGCGTTCCAAGGCAGCAACATTGACGGTCCGCCTTTCAGGCCCAGGCCCAGATCCAGAGGCAGAGCCCTGGCCACGAGCTCCTGCGCGACCTCGGGGCCGACCTCGCCCAAGCTTGGAGACGCCGGCTGCAGTAGCACCACCGGCCATCATCAAATCGCCATCACGATCGGTTCGGGTGTGTTGTCGACGGGTGGCATCCGACTTCTGGGCGAAGCCGCGACCATTGTTGCCACCACGGCGGGCACTCACTGAGGCAGTCATGGTGATGGTGATGGAGTTGTGGGTAGATTGTTTGGCAGGTCGTTGGGTGAAGAGAAAAGGCGAGGCGATGATCGATTTGCAGGCGTTGGCCGGCACTGCGAAAGCTTTCGTGAAAAGAGGCGGGCGGGAGGAGTATTGAGTTTGATTGATGGAGAGGGGACGGGGCCAAAATCCTGGAAGTTATGGAGAATTTGTCGTTATTGAGGACAATGGGAAGCTGTCGGAGCCTGAACAATGGGCCTGCGACAATAGCACACTGGCCAAGTTTATTGAGGCAAGGCGGACGCTTGAACTCAGAGCCTGAGACTGCGCCTGGTGCGCTGGTACTGTCAAGCCTGGGTTCGGGGAAATAGGTGGTGGTTGTGGATTCGGAGTGGAGTGGAGAGATGTGGAGAGGTTGATGGAGGCACCTGTGGCAGGTCACAGCGCAGCTGGAGGTGTCGTGACTCGAGCCAAGACTTTTGCGGCTCTGGGATAGGGCTGAGTTTGCGACCAACCAGAAAGCTTAACGAGCACCTGCCCCTGCACCAATCAACGGCCTGCGCCACTCACTCAATTTGCTGCCTGGCTGATTTCCCCCAAGCTGACTTCAGTCTCCCATCTTGCTTCATTCCCGTCATCACAGACTCCCGATATTCTATCTTCTCTGTCTACAACACCGAGGCTGGTACCTGATTCTTAAACACTTCAGCCACGAGCAAGCTCCAGCAAGCTCCAGCTGCCCACGCACGGTTCTGGCGGTGACCAACTGCGTCCGCACTACTCCATCGAGTTATAAGGTCTAGTCTCTAGATGTCAGCGGGAAACCCGTCAGCTTTACAAACCAGGCTGATGGAAAAGGCCCCTATTTGTCTAGTCGCATCCCACGGCACGGCCAATTTGATTTAGAGATGGATATAAGTACCTCCATCCTGTCCTCCAGCTGCCTCCCAAACCAGTGCTCCCAGTCGTCGTTTCCTTGCATCCTGTCCTCCGTCAACCTTCTGGGTTGCTCCCTCATTCAGTCCTTCAAATAATCTCATCTCTCCTGCTTTACCAACCTAAGTCGTCAACCTTGAATCTTTCAGAATGCGCGCCTCCTCAGTTCTCGCGGTCATCTCCCTTGCAATTGCTGTCCAGGCACAAACACCAGGCGAGTACGCCGCCCAGATTCCCGAATGCGCGGTATGCTCTCAACTGTGGCTCTCTGCCAATCCTTCTCCCATCTAGTCTCTGACATGATGGTTAGAAACCATGCGATGAAGCCGCCATAGCCAACGTCGGCTGCGGTCCAGTAGACTATAGCTGCCATTGTTCCCATGCCTCCCAACTCTCTGCCGCGGTCCCTGCCTGCTTGACGCGAAACTCGACTTGCACTCCCGACGAACTTCAATGTATGTTTATTCCTCTTCTTACTGTATAAGGAAGTGTCAGGATTCATAGATTTGCAGTCTTCGGTACCCTTCCGGCAAAGATCTGTGCCGCTTTGAACGCGACGTCGTCTGCGAACTCTACGGCTACCGTCTCCCCGAATGCCACCGTGAGCGCTACTGCTTCACCGACATCCTCTCCGACTGGTACTGTTTCTCCTTTCCCTGGAGCTGCGACTTCAAATGGTGTCGCGACTGGACTGACTGCACTTGTGGGTGGGGCTATCCTGGCTTTGGTGATGTGAGCCTCATTGTTTGAGCGGCAACAGGATAGGAGCTGTCAGGGAAGCACATTATAGTGTTTAATTTGAGGCCTCTTGACCCAATCACAATCATGTCAAGGCATCAAAGATAATCTGGGATTTGTTATAATTCTCGTAGAACTTTGCAAAATGTCTAATCTAAATATAGGTCGCTTCAATTGTTCCAACATGCTCAAAACTCCAAACATGCCCTTGGAAGCAAAACTCCAGTGCAAAGCAGACTCAATAATCCATCGCTGTGTTCATCTCATGTCAACTCTTCTAGTGAACCATGCTCTTCCCGATTTCACTCTCCCAGTGCTCGGCCCTCTCAAACCCGTTCTGATATCCTTGATAGTCCCTCAACGCTTGATAGATTTCCTCCTGACTCGTCATAACGAATGGGCCATACTGCACAACCTTCTGATCAAGCGGCAGACCCGCCACAAGAATGAACCGCGCAGGCTCCTTTTCGCTCTCGTCGACTTCGGCAACGACCGTGTCACCGCTCTGCTCGAAGACCACGTTGTGGAACTGCGCAATAGTGGTTTGTTCGTCACCGGTCCCGAACTGCGCGTTACCGCTCAGAGTGTACGCAAAAGCGTTCCAATTTGCGGGAAGGGCCTGTGAGATCTTTCCACCAGGACGGATCGTGACATCGAGGTACCAGACGGGCGTTTGCGCAATCTCGTGGACACATTCGACGCCGTGACTCTGGCCGGTGATAACTTTGACCTCGACTTTGCCATCGTCGAGCGTGGCTGTCGGAATTTCGGTGTGTCTCAAGTCACGGTATTGCGGCTCGATCAGCTTGAGATGCTTGGGGAGGTCGACCCAGAGTTGCATTCCTTCGTTGGCGCTGCCGTCCGGATTCTGACGGGGCATCTCAGCGTGGACAATGCCGCGGCCGGCGGTCATGATTTGGAGATCACCGGGTCCGAGACTTCCTTTGTTGCCTGCGAAGTCTTCATGGTCTACGCCGCCGGACAAAAGATAAGTCAGCGTGGATTGTCCACTTTACGAATGGTTAGCATTTGATCTCGAAAACATAGAAACTGATTCAAACTTACCGATGAGGATGATCTGGGAACCCGGCGCCGGGGCTGACAGAGAAGTGGTCGAGCATCAGGAAAGGGCTGAAATTGCGAAGTTTCGGGGTTCCAATGGAACGGCGAACCTTAGCACCCACGCCTTCAGACTGCGAGACGGCATGGAAAGCCATCCGAATAGCTCGAGGAACAGCCATGTTTGCGGGCTTGGTAAGAGAGGGATCCGAAGGAGGAATGATGGGGAGTACAGCGTGTTCACTCTTGTTTGCTATGTTTGAGGAGGTAGTGTTGGCCATGGTAGTTGGTTGTTGCAGAACAGAAATTGTTGAGAGTACTCCTGAGGGAAAGAGGTTGCTGCGGTATATGACAATCGCTGTGATGCAAATTAAGATGGAGAGAAGCACTTTCATCGACTCGACGGGTCTTCTTTATTATAGGAAAAAGGCGGAAAGTCCGAGGATGTGGTAGAACGTTCGATAGCAGCTTGTCAAGTGAATTGCGACTTTACCAAGCGGTTTATAATGAAGTACGATTCCAAGATGAGATAGTGAGGAATTATACCTTTTGTCAGTGCTTACAAAGTATCGCAAAGCGTAGGGACGTATCCGGATGCCGGATGGTGAAAGGGACTCTCGAGCATCCGGTCCTAAGGAGGGACGGGAGGGGAGTCAGCAAGTTAGGTCTCAGCCACAATTCGGCCGCCTTTGTCATTGCTGACCAGCGCGGAACACAGCCGCAGTCACGTGCAGCACGCTCTTCCAACAACCTATAGGTACCTGATATTGCATTGCAGATGATTTCCCTTTCTTGTACTGAAAGTCTGACCTCGGAATCTGGATGGAAAAGCCCAGCATTTGCCTGTGTCCTTGTGGGCAATTGACATTGCCTTGGGATCCTTCACGTGCACTGGAATTACCATTTTAATTCTTTCAGGCGCTGCTACGACAACGTCCAAGAAACTGGTAGGTAGGGGAACGTGAAGAAGGTTGATGAGGGATTATGGCTTACTTTCGACGAACGTGGAAAGTCGTTCGAAGACGCTGCGGGCGTTTGCCCAGGTTCAGCGATGCGTTCGTTCATGTGTCTGTCGGACGTTGCTCGCGTAACAGCTGACCACCATGGAGAGGTACTATCGTACCTTACCTCGTAGAGCAATGCAGTTGGACATGGTGTGTAAATGCAAATATCAGCTAACTGACTCCGCAGTCCAGACATTTTCCATAATCAACATAAATAGGCAACGCATGTCTTGGGGCGTGTCTTATATTCAAGTTCCAACGGTCCAGCACACCCGGAGGCAGAGCAAGGTAGGAATCACGGTAGCCAGTTGAACCCTGGGTGTCGAACTGATCCCCACGAGGATCTTTCTGATGATATATTAGCAGGTTACCAAACCCTTGGTCGAGGGCCTGTCAACCATTCGAGTATGCAGAGTGGATGCTCTCGCGAGTCTTGCATGAAGAAGGCGTTTGGCGACACGGTTGTGAAGAGCAAGGGTCTATCACTGGGACGATAGACGACTCCCAAGGAAACTCGAGGCAGTAATATCAATACAAAGGCCGCTTCAATCAAAGCAGCCAGCAGTCCCTGGGCTGTTGAAGCCCAGGAAAACACAAGAGATGATATGAAAATACCTACTTCGGACTAGCGATCAAGGGACACAATCTGATACAGAGCTGACGTGGGAAAATCCAGACCACACCATGTGGGCCTCTCTCAGGAAACTTATCTCACTGGTTTGAACCTTGCCGGGAAGCCGGCATGAAAAGGTCGCATTGACTTCCATGGGTCGGGCATGGAAGCTATACACGACCATACAAGTCCCCACCCTCCGGAAGAGAAGCCGCAGGGTATTCATGCAGTAGTGCCTAGCTATACTATCGGTTTCCTGGGGTTCACCACTTGAGTGCATACGAGTTGGTACCATCCCAGCATTCCGCATTCTGCCCTAGACAAGCTATTGGTCCCGTCGTTGCACATCCCAAGTTGAAGGTTTTGGAGGCTTCGGCGCTAGAAACGTGGAATGAACGGTTGGAGGGAAGCTCGAGTCGAGGGCCAGAATGGTCTTGAGACTATGGAGGTCGTCCGCTCAATGCCTCTCAACTTCTGGTACGGATCTTTTACAAGCACTCCCGGGCTGACGATGGGTTCGTCAGTGTGGAGGCCGAATATAATTGCAGACTAGGTCCCGAAGGCTGCAGCACTCGACAACGGCCCGCATATTGGTATGCGCAAGCGCGGACGCAACCTTCCCGGTGTCCATCGAGATCGTTTGAAGCACGCAAGGACGAGGTCCAACGAGCCACCTTGAAACAGGTCCTTTGCTGACGGCCGGGGGACAAGGACAGTCCTGGACTTTTGGGTAGACGGTGTTTACATGTTGTATTGATCGAGGTCGGAGCACATCCCACCCTCTGCCGCATCCCTGGCCGTGTCGTTGCTGCAGAAGCGCGCACAGTCATGCACAACTCTGGACGCTGCAACCGTCGTCTGATCACCATGCCGTGTTGTGGGGAGGCCAGCGCGTGGAGGGGAGAGCAGGGCGATCAGAATCGTACTCAGGAGAGACAGAGGGGTGGGGAGGGGGTTAGAGTCTCGAGGGCTACACACGAGGATGGATTGGAATGTGTGTCTTCAATCTTCATGAGCGAGGACTACTGTGACGTCGGCCTCGAGGTAGTCTGGAGTTTCTTTCTGGCTAGCTGTTGGCTCCTCTTGGACGGTTCGCGTTCGTAGGAATAATAATAAGCGTCCTTGGAGCTCAGTGGACAAACGTGCAATAATGGGAACAATGAAAAGTGATCACCTGCCGCGCCGACTTCGAGCTTTAACTTCTTCAGCCCTCAGTCGTGTTTGGCCGCTTTGGCGGAGGCCCGTGCGCGGCCCCTCTCCCCAGTGCCTCTTCTGGTCGACAACCTCCGTCCTCACAATTTTGCTCATGCCCACGTCCACGTCCACGCCCTCCGTCCCTGACCTGCTAGATCCCTTCTCGTGCCTTTCGTTATCCCCAATGCGTGTTCAGTTCTAGCTTGCCCTCCCTCTGTCTGCGAGTCTCTCCTCCTGGACGCGGTCGTCGCACCGTTACATAGCGTGGGCTGAGTGTCAAGGCCAACTCCACACCGTCGACGTCGAATTCACCCGCTCTGCCGCTCCCACTTCTTCTGCCTCACCCTAACAGCGCGTTTTAACCGTCCAAAAGTCTTGTAGAAGATCGGCCCTCTTCCCCCAAGCTCGTGAAGCACCATGGGCATGCCAATTACCGCATTATAACCGTCTCGCCGTCTGCCTTCGGGCGGACACGACCGTTTCGCGAAAGGAAAAGAAGCGCAGCTTGGGCTGGAAAAAACCACCAACACGGAAGATGGAAGAACAAGAGCGGTCGAAAATGTTGCCTCCCCCGGCCGTGGCAGCGTTGAAAGAGGAAGCAACTGGTGAGGGCCACCACCGCGGTCGGATGGCAAGAACAATTAGTGAGGATATACGCGAGGAGCGTGAGGATCTGAAGGAGGCAGCTGAGCACAGCCTGAATGTCATTGTGGATCTCGATCTCGATGGCCGTATTCGGTGGGTCAGTCCGTCCTGGCGCGAACTCTTTGGTACAGACCCGGACAGCGTGCTCCAGAATCCCATTTCTGATATTCTGGTGGAGAGTAAAACCCTTTTTTCTGAAGCCGTCGATGCCATCAAAGCGGATGATTCGAGGAGCAAGATCATTCGCTTTCAAGCATATGTGGGACCGCATTCTAGGCTTGCTCCCAGGTCTCCAAAGCTTCCCAAGTCCGTATCCAATGTCGACGAGGAACACGGTACCTCTGAGGGGAGTGAGTCTGTCCCGCAGCACACCGTTGAACTCGAAGCCCAAGGCATCATTGTCTATGATCGTACATCTGGCGGCGAAAGCCATGTAAGTCGACACAAGCATATCTACACGTTACGTTTCTAACACCCACCAAGACCATGTGGATGATTCGACCTCCCGTCATTCGCGAAGTGACCATTGACCTGCCCGACATACTTGTGGAATCCCTCGGAGTGGGAGCTGAGATGCTTGCGCACTATCTCAATACGCTTACCGAGTCGGGGGCAAGCCAGCAAGAACAACTACCTCCTGCGATACCGGTGTTGTGTCGGATTTGTGAACGCCAGATTCCGCCGTGGTGGTTCGAAAAGCACACCGAGCACTGCCTCCAGGAACACAAGGCCGAGATGGAGGTGCAACTTGCCCATGAGAATCTCTCAGAGCATCGAAATGCCATTTGCAAAGTCCTGGAAGCCCTTGAATCCCATTCGCGCCAATCTCGCTCTGTTCCTGGCGATGGCACTAGCTCGCCAGTCCCCCACGCGGAGTACAAAGGTTTCAGTATTGGACAAAATTCTGCGTCCGCATCAAATTCGACTTCAGGACGTGCGTCTCCAGCATCGCCCGCTTCCCGCTCCCGTGACCATTCAACTTCCGGCTTTGGACATCATCGAGCTCGATCCTTTGCTGTTAGGCGACCTGTTTCTCGCATTGTGGAACTGATACTTGATCTTTGTGATACTGCACTGGAGATAAATACGCCGGCCATCAAGGACAACCGAACACAACCGGACGATTTTCGCAGCCAATCTCCGCAGTCAGAAAGTCGCATCGCTCAAGTACTACAGTGGCAACCCCCTACCACAAGTACGGTTGAACAAGACCAAGGACTGTCATTGCTGTCGGAGGATACTTCGAAATTAGCCAGCGCCAAAGTTGATGCCATCATGCGCCACAAGCATATTCTCGAGTATTCTGAACGCATTCGGATCGAGTTTGACCTTCTCGTTCAGGAATGCATCGAGGCAGCGATGCGCAAAGCGGCTCGTATCGCGGCAGGCGAAATCAGTTCGAGCGAAGAGTCTTCATCGGAAGCCGGTGATGAGCCCGAAAACACATTACCTGAGGTAGACTCTGGCACAGAAGAAGGCGTGTTCGCTGGTTCATTCGAGCGACCCTCGAGCTTGGCGGAAGCCCTCCGATCAGCATCAGAACAAAGCCTTGCCCCTGGCGGAGAACGCATGATCCCCTCGACGGCAGCTTCGACGAGATCAAGTAGCCCTCGTGGGGCCCAAACTCCTCGCTCGCATTTTGGGGCTATGAGCATCATCTCGCAAAACAGTCGCGCGTCTATGCATTTTGATAGCGATGCCGGCGCCGACAGTGATACCAGTGCTCGCTCCTCTGTGCATCCCGCTGCAATGCGAACGGAATCACCAGGCTCTGAAGTAGGTCGGTCTCGAGCAGCCAGCTCCCGAGATCGCAAGCGCCACAGCTTGATTCTACCTAGCACAAAGGGGGTCAGGCAATCGTCGCCTGCGCGGAGCATCGTGGGCATGCCTACTCCACAGTCTCCTTTGCGGATGGCAAAAAACCGTATGCCGAGCGGCACAGAGAGCACACATTCGCCCGTAACGTCTCCAGTCTTGGGATCAAGCGAGATGTCGTCGCCTGCTCCGATACACCGCCACCCCCATCATCGGAGGCAGTCTTCCGCTGCTTCTTCTGAGGTGAATCGACCGCCAGTCTCCCCACGGATGCTTCCCGTGACTAGCAATCCTCAGCCTCGAGCAGTACAAACGTCCATCAAGGACTTCGAGATCATCAAGCCAATCAGTAAAGGTGCTTTTGGCAGCGTGTATCTCTCCAAAAAGAAGTCCACCGGCGATTACTATGCTATCAAAGTATTGAGGAAAAACGACATGGTAGCCAAGAATCAGGTCACAAACGTCAAGGCCGAGCGCGCCATTATGATGTGGCAGAGCGAGAGCGACTTTGTTGCAAAACTTTACTGGACCTTCTCGAGCAAAGACTTCCTTTATTTGGTGATGGAGTACTTGAATGGGGGTGACTGTGCCTCGCTGATCAAAGTATTGGGCAATCTGCCTGAGGAGTGGGCCAAGAAATACCTCGCAGAAGTCGTCCTCGGCGTAGAACACTTGCATAGTCGAGGGATCGTCCACCGTGATCTCAAGCCAGACAATCTTTTGATCGACCAAAAAGGCCATCTGAAACTCACCGACTTCGGTCTCTCCCGTATGGGAATTATTGGACGTCAGAAACGAGCACTCAGCAGCAAGCCAGAGGAGCCTGTCCCGGATCTTCTCAAGCAAGGCCCTTTCCACCGCTCGATCTCAATAGCCTCTTCTCGATCAGCGTCATTCGATCTCCAAGGCACCTACTCGCCATCGAATACTCCAAATATGACGCCCGCGCTTTCCGGTGAAATGGGGCAACCCTCGTACTTCAGCCTTAGCAGAGAAAGCTCACATGCCCGAGAGCCCATGAGGAAAACATCAGGGCACAGGAGCGACAGCGAAGGAAGCGATGCTCTCCAGGCAATGTTCCGGAAGTTTTCGCTTGTAGACGAGTCTGGAATGAAAGCTCCGCGGTCGCCAATCGAAGAAGAGACTGCAAGCGAAGGAGAAACGAGCAACTCCCCGGATCTTTATACCTTGCAGCCTGCGACCAGTCACGCTAGCACGGCTCAAAGTAGCACACCTCCAGCGACCAGCATGCCGCCACCTCAGCTGGCTTTGTTCGATCCTCAAGACGCGAACCGAAAATTCGTAGGTACACCAGACTATCTGGCTCCGGAGACCATCAATGGCAGCGGGCAGGATGAAATGAGCGACTGGTGGTCCCTTGGATGCATTCTCTTCGAGTGTCTCTATGGGTACCCCCCGTTCCATGCCGAGACCCCGGATCAAGTCTTTGAGAACATTCTGGCCCGCAAGATTGACTGGCCCGATGAAGATGACTACGAAATCTCCGAGGAAGCCAGAGACTTGATGAACAAACTTCTGTGCCTTGAGCCGAACAGCAGACTGGGGGCGAACAACGATGACAAATTCCCCAGTGGTGGCGCGGAGATCCGCGCCCATCCATGGTTCGAGGGCATCAATTGGGAAACTCTTCGTGACGATGAAGCCTCTTTCATTCCCGCTGCGGATAACCCCGAGAACACTGAATATTTCGATGCAAGAGGCGCAACAATGTTCGCGGCCGAGTTTGAGGACCAAACGACGTCCCCCGTTGGCACTCCAGGTGCGGACTATCCTGACCGACCCTACGACGCTCTCTCTCGAGTCCGATCACAAGTCAATTCTATGAAGCGTGGGCTAATGCCTTTGCACATTCCGCCTCATGTGCGGGATGCTCGCTCCCGCAGGCTAAGTGAGCCGATGGCTGCAGATGATTTTGGGAGCTTCAACTTTAAGAATCTACCAGTTTTGGAAAAGGCAAACAAGGATGTCATTCAGAAATTGCGGGCGGAGGCCATGCAAGCCCAGAACAACAAACCGAGCTCCGCCTCGACATCCCCAGCCATCGTCTCGCCAACTCCCTCACTCGAGTCGAGCCCGGTGCTAACAATGCCTCTCAAGCGGAACGCGTCACAGAACAGAGGCGGCGAAGGTACCAGGCCGGTGTCTCCGCTCATGAACAAACCAGCTTCTTCTCCAAGTCGACCTTCGCAACCATCCTCGCCTCTCCTCGTCTCATTCAGCGCTGGGCAGAATCATGAGCGCCGAAAAACGTCAAACGGAAGCAGCTCGTCAAGCTTGTCCCAGCAAAATAGTAATACCTCTCTGCAGCCTGGCAATTTCTTCGACGTGGCTCCTCGACTTCCATCTGCTCATAAGACAACTTCAAGCGCATCGTCCCCTATCAAATTAGCAAAGTCTCCTGGTCCATCTACAGCTTTCTTGCACGAAAGAGCACTTTCATTGCATAAGCACAATACGACCACACACTCGCAGAGTGCCATCATCTCTCCAAGGGCACGGTCGCAAACTGTGGGGTCGCAAGAGAGTGATACCGTAAGCGATATGGTTCAAGGACACCACAAGCGGCGAAGCCAAGCATTAGATGTCTCTCCATCATCCTCTGATACCGAAGAGTCTCGGCAGAAAGCACTACTACGAGTCCAACGACGACGACAGAGCTCTCGAAGGTTGTCTCAGATCACAATGATGGATGGCCCGGTCTACAGACCCCTTGATGTTCTTGTCTGCGAAGACCATCCCGTATCACGTCTGGTCATGGAGAAGTTGCTCGAAAAGCTGCGCTGCAGGACGATTACCGTCCAGACTGGGCCGGAAGCGATGCGGTATGCAATGAGCGAGGTTAAATTCGACGTCATTATGATGGAGTTTAAGCTCCCTCAGATCAATGGAGCGGACGTTGCCCGTATGATCCGGGACACGAAGAACGCCAACTCGCATACACCCATTATCGCCGTGACGGGATATCTAAAAGAGCTCCAGGCTCCACACCATTTCGATGGCCTGATCCAGAAGCCGCCTACGACCGCAAAGCTCAGTGAGCTGATGGGTCGGCTGTGTCAATGGAAAGCACCATCAGCGAGCTGGACCCCTGCTCAGCAGCTTCCTCCTGGCATCCCTCCATCTGGGCTAAGACAGGAGTCCATTCGAGCAGACGATAGCCCAGTATCAAATGCTTCAAGCTTCGCGGCGATGCCCTCTGGCAGTTATCGTGGCTCCAGTAGGGAAGATTCAATAAGCTCCAGTTTCTTTGGTGATACGGACAGTCGTGGCGACGACATTTCTGTCGTGATCAGTAGGCAGGCTACGGATGAGTGGAGGGACAGGGAGCTCGGTCGTGCCATTGGCGGTTTGGGGATATCCGAGGAAGTGCCGGAGAAGCCCCCAGTGCCTCCACAGCTGCACCAACAGGCGTCTGCCCCTGCCTCTCTTGAGAATCCATTTCTTAAGAAGCGAGCTGCCGACGAATCTTCGGGCAGTCGTCGCTCTCTAGAAAAGACCAATGAATTGGCTGAATCGGGGGACGACGAGGACGAAGAGCTAGGCCACACTCAAGTCCGAGCCAAAAGTCCAAAGAATCGTCCTCGGGGGTCTTCCAAATTGGGAACCGAGATGATGCGCACCAATAGCAGGGGCAGCGTGATCTCCGTCGAAGACATCTCGTCCAACGATATCATGTCCAGCTCTCCTCCCCCAATGATATCAGAAGACCAGGCCGCAGAGGCTAGGGGCGAAGAAGAGGACAAGCATATATCAATCACGCCACCGGAAATCTTCCCACAAATCCCAGGAGAAATGGTTGAAGAGATTGACATGCTGGACACCCAGGCGACCCCTCGACCTCGCCACAACACAAGCCCGGATCCCGACCCAACCCCTCGCCCGACTTCGTCCCCTCCCAGGATGCTTCAAACGAAGTCGTCGGACTCGGCGACAGCACGACCGGCGAGCTCTCCGTCTGATGGATCGCCTTCCCCTCGCAAATCCACCCCAAGCTCTGCTACTGCTGGAGAGCTTTGATGTATCGATTGGCGGCAGGGAATCCCTGGATGGCCTCAGGGGCGGTTGGTGAAGAATGGATATATGGATTTTGAGTTTATTGGCCAGTCATACTCAAGCCAATTGCGCACTGCTTTCCTTTCGTTTTGGTTGCAAACAACGAGGATTTCCTATGTCGTATATTTTTCATAATTGTATCCGTACAGCGAGGTGTTGGTGGTGACTTTACTTTGGGTTTCAGGTTCCGGGGTTTGGGGTCATCAGGGTGGCGCCTTCCATCTTATCTCTTCCTTCTGAACAAGCTGGTCTTCTGCTTTGGTTCCACCTTGCGTATGCTTTCGTTCCAGTGCCGAAAAGTCTCTTCATAGGGCTTGTCCTTTTCACTTCTCTTTTGTTGTTGTTCTATATCCCCTATTACCTCTCCAAGTACGTGTGCTTCCTTTCCAACAGTAAAGTCGTCAGGGCCTTTTGCGGTCACGGTCAGCGCTGGAAAATTGCAAAAGTGAGGGAGGATTTCAGGCAGGCATTTGATTGTCCCCTCTTTCGCGGAAAAGGAGATCCAGCAGCAAGCTCTTTTGAAGAATCGAGCAGAAGGGGTTTTTCTTTCCCTGCTTTCAGTTGGGTTTCGCATGGACGCTGTGTTCACACTCCGTCTTGCAAAGGGGAAAGACCGGCACGCACAGAACAGAATGGATGGAAACCGAGTAGTAGTATTACTTGTATTGTACATAGTATTTTGTTTTCGGTTGTTGAATTGGATCCTTTTGGAGCGAAAAGCAGCAGTGTCAGTGATCCTTTCCAGGGGTGCAAGGAGTCGTTGGACACCAAACAGCCCACCTTTGAAGTCTCGTTTTCTCCATAGGGAAGAACAGTGCCGAGTCCTACATCAAAAAGGGGAAAGGCTTCTGGATCGTTCCCGAAGGTCTCTAGGATAGAGACCTTCCGCTGAATGGCAAGATGTTCTGCCCCTGCCCTACAATATTCACTTTTGTAACACAGGTGATGGAATGAGCCTGCAAAAATGCACTATATGATTTTTAGATCTGTTGTCAGATACATGATGGTCTAGGACAGTTGTTTGCCGCCCATTATGATTATGCCCCGGAACACCATCGCTGAAAGCAAATGCAGGATTGGGCATCCTGCAACCTCGTCCCATCCGTAATATCACTTTTTGTCACACCGTGATCTCTCAGACATGTGTGCCACAGGCCATTCTGACACGTGGTCTTTGTTCATTTTTGCCCGTTCTCACCACATCCAGTGCTCAATTTTGAACCTTTGCCCTTGTTTCAAATGCAAACAGCTTTGTGCTGTAGCTGGAATCTTCTCCGCCACATATCAGTGAAGAGGGCAAACTCTACATTTCATCACTCCAGCACCGCACGTGCCCTGTTGATATCCTGTAGCAACGCTTGGAGCCTATCATCATCGAGTTTGTTGGCGAGCGATGGGATGAGAGTCTTGGCTTCTTCGGCGTCCTGGCAGCATAGCGAGACTGTTTTATATAGTCAGTCGAAGGGCGCAGGAAGGCGGATAGTGTTCCGCATACCCAGCTGGGACCGTTCGAACGAATGAAGCTCGGGGAAGTTGTCTTCCAGGTTCGCCTCAAGATCCGCGACCTTGGACTTCTCCTTGAAGCGGGCGAACTCATCCAGGTACTCGCGCATCTTGACGAGGATTCTGTGGAAGAGGAGAAATGACACGTCAGGAACACATTCTCTGAATCTCCGTTTTGTCTTTTCTGAACAAGCAGGGCAAACATAGAAGACTCACGGCTCCTGTACTATACTGGTTCTGCCCTCCTCTTCCCCACGCCGCGTCACAACCGCGTCGATGAGAACTCGTGCGGCGGAGAGGGACAACGACGGCGAGTCTTGGAATTCACCCAGCTTGAGCTCTGTGCCGGCCTCCTCGTCGCCTCCGATCTGGACCTTCTCACGTGCGGTGGGAGCTTGCGCCATGACGACGTCGCGTGTCTGAGATGCGTTGGGAAAGGTGGTCCTCGATGAGGTCGCGTGAGAGGACGGGGGGCGTCGCAAGCTGGGGGACAAGGCAGGTTTTCGCGCGCAGGATGTTCTTCAGGATTACCGCTTCTGGACTGTCTCTTGCTGCGTGTTTCTTCAGGCTGCTAGCTCTAATATTAGATGCTGTACAAGGTCGCAGAATCTTGGTTGATGCTGGACAAAGGATCGAGGATGGGACGTTGTGACTTGTGAGTGGCCTGGGGTTGAGCCTCTGCGAAGGAAAGCTGTCAGAATGCCCGGCGGACGACTAAGCGCGTCGGCAGCAGCTAGTGGCTACTGGTACAGGAGAGTTAGCTGCGCTGCTGCGCGGTGCTGGAACAAATAGCAATATTCACACAGGTCCTGACCATGTGCGACGTGCGACGATGCCCCGGAAACGATTTGCAAGAGGCGGAACGTTAACTTTAGACGCAGTCGGAGAATCAAAATGGATCTCGAAGAGCGTTACCACACGAGGCGAGGCCTCCAGCTACCGTGCTGCCAAATAAAGCCTACCGGCCCCACGTGACCACGCTGGAAATTGGACTTGGCACGACCTTTGAACAGCACGCTCACCTGGGCACGCTTCTCGCTGCACGCCTACGCCTGCCGCTGCTTCACTACTCCACCTCCCCCACCCTGTTCGACAGCTGCGAGACTGAGGAGCTGCGCTGGCCTGCAAACCAACCGTCCTCCGCGCCCTTTGCAGTCCTCGACGAGTTTCGCGCTCCTTGTTGCTCTGCTCCTCTCACACCGCGCATCTGCATCCACCATCCCCAGGAGAGCATCGCCTACCGCTGCACCGCTACCCATCTTTGACCGCAGAATTCACTTACCTTCCAACACATCTCCCTCCAACCTCATCTTACGCCTAATTTCCCCGTCGCGACGGTTCCTCTCCGCCTCGACCTTCTCCGCCACCCTCGCCAACTCACCTCGCCGATCCTCCTCCGCACCACAACACGTCTTACATGCCTGTCGCCAACCCTCCACAAGTCAACCACCCTGGGTAGACGCGAAGGAAGGAAGGGCAGGACGGAATTGGCAGCGAGATAGTCATGGCTAGCCCGTTCGCGGGCGGCGCTACGACGGGCGACGGCGAGCCTGAGCATCCAAACACAGCCCGCGCGCAGCAATATCCACAACAACAACAACAACAACAACAATACAATGGCGAGACGAGGTCTCACGGCAACAACATGTACTCTTCCGGGGCGCCATCGCCGATTGAGGGCCCCGCGTACCGATCACAGCGCCCGCTCGATTCTCCCTCGGACAGAGACACACATCGCCAGAACATGCCACAAACCCAAGACGCGAGTGGGAGGGAACTGAGTCCGGCTCCAAGAGACGTGACAAAGTCTGACGGTTCTCGGAGACCAAGTGGATCTAGGCTGTGCGGGAAATGTGGAGAGAACCTGACTGGACAGTTTGTGCGGGCTTTGGGCGACACATACCACCTGAACTGCTTTACGTGCCATGTTAGTTCTGCGATTCCAGAAAAAGATAATAGTACTGACTTTGATAGGATTGCAACATGATTGTCGCGTCCAAGTTCTTCCCCGTCCCCGATCAAGGTCCGAATCAATATCCCTTGTGCGAAACCGACTACTTCAGGCGCCTAGATCTCCTCTGCTATGCCTGTGGAGGAGCACTCCGCGCTTCCTACATCACCGCGCTCGACCGCAAATACCACATTGAGCATTTTACGTGTTCTGCTTGTCCTACCGTCTTCGGCGCACAGGACAGCTACTACGAACATCAGGGAGACGTATATTGTCATTATCACTATTCTACCAAGTTTGCGCAGCGATGCCATGGCTGCCAAAACTCCATATTGAAGCAGTTTGTCGAGATCTACCGCAATGGTCAGAACCAGCATTGGCATCCGGAATGCTACATGATCCACAAGTACTGGAATGTCCGACTACACCCTTCAGGACATCCTCTCGCTGAGCAAGCGCTTAATGAGAAGGATGCTACAGATGAAGTGCGCAAGAGTGTCAGAGTTGAGGAAGAGAGAATTGAAGAGAAGGTGCTCTGGATCTGGAGGACGCTGTCAACGTTTGAGGAGAAGTCTGCAACTTGCATTTCAGATATGCTGTTGCATGTCAGCAACGGCGCGTACGTGGATGGCGTTATGGCCGCAAAGAAATTCATTGTGCACGTTGAGCTTCTGTTTACCGCCGCCGATGACCTCGATCGGTTATTGACAGCGCAGACACCCAAAGGTAATCATCCTTGGCGCAATGTGGCTTTAATAACAGTATTAACGATTGCAAGGTCTATCCTACTCGAGGGAGGCCAAACTCCTTTGCAAAAAGGTTGTGGCCTTCTTTCAGCTCCTGTCTGAATCCCAAGACACTGGTGTGCGTCGTCTTGGAGTAACCCAAGAACTGCTCTCCCTCGTCACTGGTCTTGCACATTACCTCAAACTTCTCATCCGCATATGTCTTCAAGGAGCCCTCAAGCTAGAAAGGGATACCGGCATCGTTGAGGGTCTTGCTCACTTCTTGAACGCCATCAATTCACTAGACGACAAGCTCGAAATCGATGAATCGGCCGATGTTGCGGTCGATTCGAGCATGTACATTGCGAAAGCGGCAGACTCGTGTGCGATATGTGACAAACCCGTTGAGGACCGTTGCATCCGCAAGGGCGCCCGAGTTTTCCACACAACCTGCATGACCTGTCAAAAGTGTGGCCTCTCTCTTGGAGGAAATCCAGCAGATGCCTGGTGGAGTCCTGCCAACCAGTTGCTCCTCTGCAAGAACTGCTCATTCCGATACACAGACTCCGAGGACGGATTCTACCTCGTCAGTCGCTTACAGCAATACGTCCATCTCCTCAAAGTCGCTCATTCGAGACTGCTTGCCTCACTGCGTTCCGGAGGCGCCTTGCCACACACGTCCGACGATCCAAACCTCACCAACTACAATTCCGCCCAAGGTCATCGTCCCTCACCGACGGGAGACCGAGGAGAGGTCCCGTTGCTGCGTTCTGACACGAGGTCCAAGTCCTTTGGCGGCTCCCCAACGACGGATCAGCAACCAGCTTCGTACGAGCAGACTCTCACAGACATTCGACGATTACGTTCGACAAGGATGGACAAGCATCTCTCTAATACCATGAAACGTGCGCGGTCTTCAAGAATCATCGATGGACCAGAAGGGACCAACGTCGCGTCGGAGACGGGAACTGCTGGCGAGCAGAGAGAAAAGAGGAACACGATGACGATCATCCACGATCGTGACGTGAATATGGATGCGCAACTCAACTTCGGCGGTGGTTCGCTGGCACTGGACGACATCCCGCGACTTGTCGCGGCGGAGCAGGCCAAAGAGCAGCGACCGAATGCGGCTAAATACGCGCGAAACAATCTCGGCCCTCAAGATCCGATGCCAAAACTGGTCAATGGTCACAGACGTGACTTTTCGGACGACCATGACATGGCTGGCATGATTGGTGCAAATGGCGCGGCAATGAGGATGAAGAAGTACTTCTCTGAGCTGTCCCCGATCGAGTACTTTATTGTCCGACATGTGGCTGTCCTTTCACTGGAACCCCTTCTTGAAGGCCTCTTCAACCAGGAAGAACTCCTGAAGCTCATCCCCGATTCAAAACAACCGACGTTCTGGGACAAGTTCGGAAAAGCATTCAAGAACGACAAGAACAAAGGAGGCGGAAAGAAGAAGGGCGTCTTTGGTCGAGCTCTTGAACAGGTTGTCGAGAAGGACGGAGCGGACTCTACAGATGGCGTGGGTCCGGGGACTCTGAAGATTCCCGCCGTAGTCCAAGAGACTGTCACGGCGATGAGGAACATGGATATGTCCGTCGAAGGAGTCTTCCGAAAGAACGGCAACATTCGAGGCTTGACAACGCTCTCTGAGAAAATTGATGCTGTGGGCTGCGATGCTGTTGATCTCAGCAGAGAGACTCCCGTTCAAGTTGCGGCGCTGTTGAAAAAATACTTGAGGGCATTGCCCGATCCGGTGTTGACTTTCAAGCTGCATAAACTTTTCATAGCTGCCGGCAGTAAGTATTCCTGATCTGCGACCAGTACAACACTGACTCGATTTTTAGATATCCAGGACGAGGAGAAGCGGCAACGGGTCTTGCATCTTTGCTGTTGTCTGTTGCCCAAAGTGCACCACGACACGATGGAAGTCTTGTTTGCATTCCTAAATTGGGTCTCCTCGTTCAGTTCGGTGGATGAGGAGACAGGCAGCAAGATGGACATTCACAATCTCGCCACAGTTGTTGCTCCGAATATCCTCTATTCCAATAACAAGGCACCCGATATGGATGGAAGCTTCCTGGCGATTGAGGCAGTACATTGCCTCATCCAGTGCAACGAGTCCATGTGCGAGGTAGGGAAAAGACTTCCTGTCTCTGCCGAAGTGCTTACTGATTCGTCCTGCAGGTGCCGGAGGATATTGGCTCCATCATGAACGACTCCGGCCTCTTCGCCACCAGCGCAGATCTCACGACAAAGGAGATCCTCAAACGGCTTGACCACATCAAGCAACTTCCACAAACCACCATCGTTTCACCGGGAGGCCAAACTCCTCGTAGTCGTGAGGGTCGTTCTTCAGCTCCCATAGTACATCATATTGACACGGCAGAGCCTTATGTCTGGCAGAATGAGAGTTCAGTCCGGCACGTAGGGCCAGGAGAAGACTTGGGAAATCCCAGTCGGCCCTATGCTCAAAATCGGACCGGGAGTTCGGAAAGGGTCAATGGAAGTCCTCACAGAAACAGTCAGCAGGGCGGTCAGAATCATCGAGGAAGTGGGTTTCAACGACAGCCAGGCCAACTTGGCATTGGAGCTGGTTGAGAACCGCTCTCGACTTGTTTATCTGTTTTCAAAGGGAACAGGCTTTTGAGAGATCGAGACATTTTGGCGTTCAGGGTATACCCATTCTCCCCCTCCTGTCAGCATCATGATGCTCACTGTACGGCCAGTACTGAGCGTCATCTGGAGTAATAGGTCTGGCGTAGGGGCGCATTCGTACTTCCTTCCAATTGACTTTGATGGGGAACAAGGGTCATTAACACTTGCATCTAGTCTTTCATCTTTCCTTTTGTGATATGCTGGAGTCTGGTACTTACCTACTGTGTTGGGGTGTTAACTCCGTCTTGTCTTCCCTTTGCCATTCCGTTCAATCGCCGGCCAGCCAGCGCACGTTTTCTCTGTTGTTCCCTTTTGGAAAGCAAAAGCCATTCGGGGAAACCGGATACACAAATTGGGCATTCCAACTACAAGTTGTAGGACGGCGCTCTTGCTCTCACAGTCTCATTTGTTTCTGATTTCTTGGGGGTCAATGGGACCAAGCAAAATTCGTGGGGGTCGATAGGGGCCATAGGCTTGTGTTAGGCGTCGATACTTTTCCGTTGGTCTTGTGACATGCATAAAAAGACCCATAGCTTCTGCTTGAAATTGGTGCATGCATGAAAGGAACTATGGTCCTGCTTGGCGGGTAGGTAGCTTGTGTGAAAGTAGGAGGAAGGAAAAGGGAATGCAACAATTGAGATCACGGGTTCAGAACTCCCAAAAGTATTTTGTGCGACCTTCAAGTGATCACCCTCGACCCAAACTTTGGCTCTGAATTGAGACCCATCACACTCATGCTAGAGATAGGATTCTTCTTGTAACATGGTGTTTTCTTGTCACCATTTGCAACGAAGTGCAATCACTAGGTCACGGGAGGGCGTTCGGGGATAAACGCCGATTTCCAATATGGAGGCAGGGCATGCTGTCCAGCTCCGCAAATTGTCCACCACCCCACAGCTTCCACTTGGCCTCACTCCGAGGTGTGGTCAGACACGGAAACTACCATTGAGGAGTAGCAGTACATTCCGTACTTGCTGCCCTCGCCATGTTCATCTCGCCACATCTTTTCGCTCCCGTCGAGGAGGCCCACGAGCCAAACCACTCCCTCTCTGCCGCCGCCGCCGCCTGGGCAAAGCACAAAGGAATGGCACAAGGCAACTTCCCTGGCACTCTGGGCAAGAGGAAGAGGGCTCAGGATGACCGTCAGAAGCCTCAGGACGCGCCATTCACAACGTAGGCGCATATATTTGCCTCCTCCAGACTTTGAAGCGCTGACAATGTTCCAAGATCACCACCACAAGAGAAGGCCAACCTCCCGCCCGCCAACACCAATTTCTCTGTCCAGAAACACGCAGCCACCGACATGCAATCTCCGCCCTACTATCCCACCGACCACATCACCTTCAAAGCAAAACATGAGCCCGATCTCGCCGTCGCCCCTGACGGTCCTCCTCCAGAAAAGTGCCGCCGCAAAACCCTCTCGCCCAAACTCCACCGCTTCGCCCACACCTACTCCAGACCTCATCAGGACGCCCTTCATCCAGATACAACTCTCAAACACTCGCCAAAACTCGTCGTCTCGGCCTCGACGCTCAAATCATGCCACATCTGCCATACTCGTCCGCGGCAAAAGGCGGATCTAGACTCGTATATTGACTGCCGCCGATGCGGGGAGCGGACATGCTTTATCTGCATACGCATGTGCGAGGCACAAGCTTGTGGTAAGAGGAAGATTTGCAGTAGTTGTTGCGTGGAGAGGGGTGCTGAGGGGGATGTTTGGTGCATTGACTGTTTAGGGGAGAACTTAGAGGAGGATTGTGATATGGATGGTTGATGGGGTTGGGAGACTCGGGCATAGTAACCTCTGGCTCTAGTTCTTGCTGTTTCACTTGGGTGTGCTTCTTGGGACAGGTCTGGAGGGGGGATTTGCGACATGCTCTGGGTTGCTCGTGAAGTTCTAAAGATACCCTAGGGCGCCTTTTCTGATGTTTTAAGTTTCATATTTTTTTATCCTCATCAGTATTCCCGTTGTCAAGCATGTGAATATACCCCTAAGTCAACATATTCAGAGGAAGGACTAAGCCGCTGCTGTCATTGGCCATATTTCCTGGTCTTCTTGTTTCTTGAAACCCGCTACGTGCCCTTGCATCCAAGCCGAGTTCCCTGTTCTCGTATTCTCATCCCATGTCCTACATCTTCTTTCGCCGCCAACCAATTTTGTTTTTTCAAGTTTCCACGCAAGACAATGATGCGGTTTTTCTTCAAGGCATTCCGATGTCCCACGTGGACGTGCTGCGGCATGCATCATGACGCGTTGCTTCGGTTACAGAAGCTTGCATTCTTCTAAGTCCCGACGATTTTGTGGCACCTCCAGACAGAAAGCTATGGTCTGTCATGCGTCACTATAGTATGTGATTGTTGACTGTTTGGTAGTCTTGTTAGTGGCTTCACCCCGCCTCCTACAGCAACTTGGACTGATACTGAGATCCATCGAACAGGACGAACCTCACAGGTGAAGAGAGCGAGAAAACGCCCTCCCTCTTGCGCAAAAATTCATCATGGCCAAAATGCGTCTAGCAGCCATCATCCCAATCCTCCTCTGCATTGGCTCGCTGGTGCTCTCCTTCCTCGTCATCTTTGCGGGATACAAGAAAGGGTTTATGGAAGATTATCAAGTTCTCACAGTGCGTCAGCCACGACAGCATTCGACAAGCGAAGTTCACGGACACTAATTGAGTATCCCAGTTGAACACATCTCAAATCGGCTCCCAGCTCTTCAATCTATCAGCCCTTGCTATTGATGCGCCGACACAAACCTCGGACCCGGATGACCCAGAAGCCACAGAGACCTCCACTCTCACCTCTCTCATCAAGAACATCACTTCTGCCGCTGGCGATGACATCCGAAACCCCACCGATACACTCCAAGGCGAGCTGTCAGACCTCACTAAAAACATCACCTCAGCCATCCAAGACGAACTGAATGGCCAACTCACCTCCTGGGCCCACGCCCTAGGCCTCCCAGACTTCTACGCCCTCCACATGACCACCCTCTGCAACGGCTCCTACACGCCCGCAGCTGTCTCCAACGCCACGCTCCCCTTCTCCGCCATCCATCAAAATACAACGTACTGCACACCCTCACACGCGGGACTTCTCATCGACCCCGGCGCCGAACTCAACGCCTCGCTTGCGGACAGCGGACTCGGCATCACGCTCGAAGACCTGGGATGGCCCGCCGCCATCGACGACGGGATCCGCGCCTTCAGGACGGCCATGAAGGCGGCGTTTGTGCTGTACTGCATCGGCATCGCCTTTACGTTTATCTGTCTCGTCGGGTCCGTCGTTGCGGTGTTCACGTCTTCTAAGGTGATCGCGCTGCTGGATAGCTTGATTGCGCTCATGGCGTTTATCATGTTGGGAGTTGCGAGCGCGATTATGACGGCTATTGCGGTCAAAGGGGCGCATGTGGTTAACAAATATGGCAGCAGGATTGGGGTGAGGGGGGAGAGGGGAGGAAATTTCCTAGTGATCACGTGGGTTGCGGTGGGAGTTATGTTTGTGGTCAGTGTGGGGTGGTGTTTGGGTTGTTGTTTGCCTGGGAGGAGGGATAGGAGGGCGAGGAAAGGGGCAAAGAGATGAGCGGGAGCGTTGGTCAGGGAGAAATGACTGAGTTTGGGAAAGTGGGTATGGTGGTGGTTCTGCACGGTGTTTTGGTGGATGGAATGGGATCGATCACATGCAAAAGAGGAGTGATAAGGTCTTCTGATTTGGATGGGTATTGGAAATTGGTGGAACGAACGGCTTTCGTTATATACCCAATATTAATAGTCGTAGTACTAGATTCCACTTTTTCCTGAGGTCGAACTCCTCTGTCTATCTCTCATTTGCCGATTGATTGCCTGTCTCAAAGGGGCACTAATCATGAGGAACATTTTTTCAGTTTCCTCCCTGACCCTGCTCGACCCTCCATTTTCCATTGCTGTACTCAATGAGCCAGTCCCTCTTAAGATTCCACCGTGTCAGCTACCACCATGTGATCTTCAAACCGTCCAGGTTCAGTGACACGATTGGTGGAGGTTTAGCTCTTGCGGGAGCACACAGAGAGTGGAGTGAAAATGTGAAAACGTCCCCTTCAGGATCATTTCAGGTAGATGACAGGGGACGGTCAGACTCAAAAGTGAAGTCAGAAATGGCCAGAATCGATACCCATGGCAGCCAGATCGAGCGAACGTCTTGACGGGTTCGCGATCTCCTATGAACGCTCCTTCCTCTTGCCGCGGTTCTTCCTATGGGGAAGGACTCGCGTTGGAACCCGAGGGGCCTCTACCTCGGGAGACCTAGCGTAAGTCGTGGTTAGCAATGAGCCTGGACATCTCGTGACCCGATAGGGGCTATAGTACAAAGTGCAGGTGGATGTATTCCACCTCTTGGAGCTCCATGCTCTTACCCATGTTTTCGCTCCGTTTTTGCCGCAGGCTGGTATTTTCCTTCAGTGAGTGGGTTGTACTCGGAAAAGGCCGCGTACTCCGGCGCTCGCAGTCTCGGGTCCACTGGTATTCCGTTGGGGTTTTTGTCCGTGGTGGGCTCTCCGGGTGTTGGCCGTCGAAGTTGTTCTTCATGTAGCTTGTCTAGGGACTCGCCCACAACGCGGTACTTGGCCCAGTTGATAGCGGGCATGCGAGCAATTTTTTGCGGGGCCGGTATCGGACCGTACCTTGGTGCGATCTGAGGAGATTCGGAGTCCGACTCTGAGTCCGAATCTTCAACTGCCTCTGCGCCAGCATCTGCGTCGAGTGCAGGAGCGTTGCCGTTTGCGGTAGTATCCTCGAGAACTTCACGGGTTGATGATTCCGCTCCTGCAGTCGCCTGGGCTTCACTCGGGGCTTGCGAATCGATCCGCGACCTCATGGTGGTAGCGACGTCTCTCAACGTGTCATCAATGGTAGCACTGAGAGGATGACTTGGCTGGCAACGACTTTGATTCCGGCGAGCAATAGCTGTCTGCAGCCATGCGTCAGGGTCCTCCATGGCTTCATTTTTCAACTCGTCGATGGTCTTGATGTCTCGCTTGGCCTTGTCCCGTTGTAGTTGGAGTATGGAGATGGCAGCTCGCAAGGCAACAACGTCGGAGTTGTCATCCTCAGAAATAGGCACAGGCGATGGACGGGGAATAAACACTGGAGGGGGGAGGGGAATAGGGGCCGCTGGGGGGTAGTTCAGCAAGGCAACTGCGCTTTTAGGGGTCAAGGGCTCGATTTCAGGGCGCTCGGGGGTGCCCGGTCTGTTTGGTGGTGGCTGCGGAGTAACATGACTTTGGTTGGGTAGTGGCTGGGACGTGTTGGTGGGTGATATGTGGTCCTCGGGCAGGATGGGAACCTTGGGAGGGTTGATGATGAGTTGGGTAGGCATGATGCGGGTAGCGGTGGCCGGTGTGTAGAAAATGAGTGAGGATTCGAAGATTCGTAGACAAGGAGAGCCGCCACCGAGTGACCAGATTGAAAGACGGCACTCTGGTGAGATTTGTGCCGGTTGTCGGAGTGGCACTTGTGAGTCGTGACGTTGAAAATAAAAAGTGGACAGTGCAGGTGCAGGTGCAGGTATCTGCCAAGCGCGGCTGTTACTGCAGGCCGTCAGATCACGTGGGCACGGGCGGGAAGGAAATGATGCGCGATACGACTTCACGCACTTGTTGTTCTTCTTTGGGCAGGGTTGGGGTGTTGACTTTGGAGCGCTGGAATTTGGCGTTGAGGGGGGAACGGCGCAGGCAGGAACAGTGGAGGATGGATTTTCGTCGGCGATGCCACGCCGAAACGCGGTACGCTAGAAGCAATTTAGCAGCATTCTAGAAGACAGCCAAGGACCTGCTGGTGAGCATCGCATCCTCAACCCCGAAGCTATTCCTACTTGAGCGCGCTTCTACTGTTCGTGACTGCAAGTTTTCTGAGGTAATAAGGTGGTATTATCTATAATTCCAAATGGATCAGCTTTGCTCAGCTGTTCTCAGGCACTGTGAGGACTATGGAGCTCTGCAAAGTAACCTCCCCAAACAACATGGAAGATCTACATCGAATTGGGTACAAATGCACGCATACGGTACAAACTCCAAGGCCGGACTCGAGCAGGCGTGGCCACTGACAGCCGAGTATAGTCCCAAGCTCTTTTACTGCTTGCTAATCTGGCGTCTTCCCCTTCCGGTTGCTTATGTCCATCTCAGGTTGCAATTGGAGGTACCCCGTGGACTGCTTCTTGGAAATAATGCCCTATCAACCCCGTCTTTCACCCCTCGTCCCCAATGCAACTCCATCCATCCCATACTCCACCATCTCCATGACACGCTGCTCGGCAATCTCACTGGCCATGGCTTGCAGAGTCGACCACGACATGCGCTTAATGATGCATTTCGTCCAGAGAGGCTAAAGCCAAGGCGTGGACCGGGTGGGTCGCCGCATCCAGGATTTCAGAGGAGTCTCTCCGCACTGCGCAGCGGACGGATGCAATTCGTTGTTGGTGGGGACTTGTGACCAGTCAAGCCGCTGGCTTCCATGCTGCATGCCCATGTGGAGGCAGCGTGCGCAGCGTGGCTCGTAGCGTCCAGCTGAACATGCACTTTTCCTGCAGTTATGAAAAAGGTCCACCGCCCGAGACGGTCACAGTACAGTACGGTACAGTGCCCAAGCACTCGCAGGGACTTGACTTGCAGTTGCAGCGACTCGCAGCGACACGGCCTGCCCCACCGGGCCACTTGACTTGGTCTTGCCTGTCTGCTTGTCTGCTTGTCTGCTTGTGAGTCAATATTGTTCTGGCGATATGCTGATCTGGCGCAAATCTTCCCTGCTGTGCGGAGCTGCTGTGTGAATGTCTGTTTTGTGGGTCTGTCTGTCTGTCTGTCGGAAGCTTTTGCATGAAAGGCGTCTGAGTGCTTGCATACAACGTGGGCAGCCTTCCAGCGGTTAACTACTCTATCCCATCCCAGGATTCCTGGTTGTCTAGCTCCAAGGGGAACAATTTAGCGACTTGGGTCGTGAGGTGCAAGACGTGGTCGATCAGATCGAGGATGCTCAGATGCTGCCCCCCGGCCCAAGCGCCCCTGGTGCATGTACTTGAACTACACCTCTCCCTAGCTATCTGTGCCACTGTGGTCCACCGTCGACGACGCTCTGCCTTTGCTCCCGTTCTTCTCTCTCGCTCTTCCGGCCTGGTTGCTCGCAGTACTGAGTGCCGAGTACTCACGGCCGAGTGCTGACCACGTGCTGACCTTCCTTGGCCGTCTGCAGGACTCATCGGCAGGACGCCAGTCTGTGCCCCTCGCGCCAGGCCGTCTAGATCAACGTCTGGCCCGCTGGACCAACAACACGGTGAACACCCTATCTGTCAGGCTGTCGGATCTGTGGCATATCTGAGAGCGAGCCCTTCGTCTTCCCATTCCTGGCCATCGTACGGCATTCGAAATGTACTCGTGAAACTCCTGTCGAACCCGCAAGTCCGGCATGGATCCCGAATCTTCTCGAAGGATACCGAAACTGGCCGTGAGGAACCGCACCTACGACAACCCCACAAACTATGGCGATCCAGCTTCAAGTGCATCTCAGCAACATGTTGCAGACGAGATCACCGCCCAGAGGTCAACGACGGAAGCCACTGCCCCTTATCCAGAGAAAGAAGCCAGTATGGATACGTCACGTGTATCCATGTCCATGTCCATGTCGCCGCAGTCTCCCGTAAAGAGCGGGAGAAAGAAGAAGCTGAGCTCAGTCATGGGACTTTTGACCCTGAAAGAGCCGTCCTCCAATGCTTTCGAGCAATACGCAAAGCAGCAGAGGAAACAGGCTGCCGAAAAAGGTGGACGTACTTCGACCGTTGGCCTTCCAGGAGTATCCTCCCAAAAGCTCCCCCCTGAAGTCCCCAAGGTCAATTCCAAGTGGGACGGACTGCCAGACTCGATGAAAGGCAGGGACTCGTCGAAGAACAAATGGGACATGTTTGCCCCTCCCGCTTCGAGAGCCGGTCAAACCGACGACGGCAGGAGATCGACATCCACCTTTTCATCTGGAAGCAGCAGAGGTGGACAAAGATCCATATCTTCCGTTTCAAAGAGACACCCATCTGACATCCGTCCACCCATGTCGGCTCGAAGCCAGAGCAGCTCCAAGTCCCAGAAGGGAAACTACTCTCCAGCAATTGCTCCTTGGGCCGAACCGGTTCCACATTCCACATTTTCCCCCGTATCCACCACGTCCATGTCGGAGGACTCCTTACCAACACTATCTTACTATTTCCCGGAAGAAGCAAAGAGACTCTCTCATTCCATGTCGGCAACCGTACCATGCAGTCCGGTTGGTTTCACGCCGGTGACGTCTCCCGACGGAAAGCGACCAAACCTGCCCTCCACAAACAGCGCACCACCCTTGACGGAACAGGACTACGATAACCAGATGCCGAATGTAGCTCGACTGAAATTTCCATCTACCGACACACCCACTCGCACCGCTCATCCATCAGCCAGGGCAAGCTCCATGCAAAATTTCCGATTTTCGCCCCTATCCTCCGAAGCCGGTGCAGAAGATACAGACGGATCCAGCGCCACAGACGACGCTCCGACGAGGCGTCAATCCATGCTCCCCTCCTTCGCGCCCCCTGCGACAGCCAGTTCCGCCGCAACCCTCTACTCCCTCTCGTCCACATCGACAAAAGTAGAGCGGCCATTGTCCGCCACAACCGGCCCTCCCAGCACGCCAACCTCGAGCACAAACTTCAGCCGGCCAACGTCAAGGTCGTATCACGTGCGGAGTCCGAGCTCACGGCCTGTGACTGCGAATCCCATCGCTGAGGAGTATGCAGATGGGACCGATGAGGGAGATGCGGGTGCGGATGCTCCTCCACCTGCTATTCCTCAGAAGAACCCGCGGAGGGAGCAGCCGCAATCGCCCGGGTCTCCTGATCGTGAGCGCGAGCGGCTCGAGGTTGGAGGCAGGGCTCAGAGGGAGAATGTACTTCCGTGGGAGGCTGTCGAGCCGCCGGCGATGAAGACGGGACCAGACGCGGCGGTGGATAGGAAGGGGAAGAAGCTAAAGGTCTTTGGGAAGAGGTGATGACCACATCTTCCTTCTCGTCAAGGTGAATTTCTGTTCTATAGGAATTGTGTATCAACGTTGTAAGGCTCGACGGAGAACCTAGAACTTTTTGGCTATTTGGGACGCTCGGGGGTCCGGGGCGGAGACGGATTGGATACGGCATGTTGTAACGAACCAAAAGGATACCCACACGGCTTGATGAGGATTTGATTTTGATGATCTGGGTACTACTGGGTTGGGAAGACGTTTTGATATGTTGTCTTGTCTGGCGCGTTTCAGCGGCATCGCATTATTTTAAGATTCAAGGCGTGGGGCACATTTGCGTTGCATTTAGCATGACCACGATGAGTAGTTCCATGGGATCCATGAAATTAACATTTCAGAAATCTCTGTTTCATGTTGACAGAAAGATTCCGCGTCGCGACGTTATGCACATAGAGAGACATCACTTCAGTCAATGAGGCGAATCCTCATCCTGCTCGAAATGCTCCCTAGCCCACGGACTCCGCAGCCTAATCGTCTCCCCTTTGTAGAAAAAGATAAAGGGGATAGGCACCAGGAGTATGGCAATAAAGGCAAGTAAGCTAGACGCCCATTCGTAGTCCAACGTCTCGTACATCTGTGTCGCGAAGAGGGGAAAACCTAGACAATTTGCACATACATCAGCATCTCCACCCTGGAGTAAAGGACCAGAAGAAGAAAGAGGAAAGAACAACGAAGAGAAAACCAAACTCACCAGCCCCAACAACATTCCTCACCAAAATAACACCCGCCAGCGCACTCGCCGAATACGTTTGGTAGCTGTCCACGACATAGTTCAAAATACTCAACACGACAACATAAACGCCCGCCCCGAATAGCGTGCTGGCCAGGATCGGCACGATCCAATGAACGCTCGGATAGCTGGTCCACGCGAACCAAAACAAGCTGACGGGGATGGCGACGGCGCCCGCTCTCGCCATCCACATGCGGGCTTCGGGCACGCCTTTGGAGTTGTTTGCGGCGACGCGGCCGAGGTAGTAGCGCTCTTGGAGCGGGTAGAGGAGGAATGCAAGGACAGGACCGATGGCTAGGCCGAGGAAAGCAAGACCTTGTTCGCCGGGGTTGAGGTTGTGCCCCTCTGGGCCCGGGCCGAAGACTAGGGGGAAGGATTCGTTGAAGAGGTAGACGACTGTGAGGTGGGAGAGAGGAAGGTCAGCCTAGCCAGGAGAAGAGGATGTTTGATGAGAGAGCTTTGGAAAAATACTCACGGCCGTAAAGGAACCCGTTATATGCCGCAGAGAGAAACGTGATGGGCTCTGTGAAGAGGAAATAGAACGGTCTTGTTAGAGTAATGGCGAAAAGCTCATGAAGACCCTTCCGCTCATCTGCGTTAGCATCCGTGATCGAATCCGCAGACTTCAATCCCGCCTTCCTCATTGCTTTGCGTACGCGCTTGGTCTTGCGTTGCAGGATAATCGTATGCCGCGTTTCAGGGATAGTAAGCACAAGAAGAATCCAAAACCCCCCTGTGATGGCCATAAGCACCCAGAAGATCCAGCGCCATCCGAGATTCATGCCGATGTAGCCACTCATGACAAGCGCGGTGGGTGGACCAAATGTACTGCTGAGTCCGTAAACCGCCATGGGGCCGCCAGACTCGTTTCTCCTCCATAGATCGCTGATGGTTCCGCCGGTATTCGTGAGAGGAGCGCCACCGGCAAATCCTCCTATGAAACGGCAAACCAAGATGGTGCCGATGTTTGGAGCCAAGGCGAGAGGGAGCTGGAACATGACTAGGATGAACCAGGAGACAATGTAAACAGGCTGGCGGCCGAAACACTCTGAAAGGGGCGCCAGGAGGACTGGCCCGATGGCGAAGCCGAGGACATACAGTGAGAGTGCAAGCGTCGTCACTTCGGCAGAGACATGGAATGTGGACTGGATTTCTGTGGCGCCTGAGGAGAAAGAGCCGGCACACCAGCAGCTAGAAGACCCAGTTAGACCTTTGGAGAAACATGGCTGATGAAAAGGAATCCCTTACGTGAGGATGTTCAGCCAGCTCACAAAGATTGATATGTACCATCTCCTCAATTTTGGCCAATTCCTGGGGTTATCATGGTCATTTGGAGCGTATACTAAACGGATATCCAATGCTTCGTTTGGACACGCTTTCGCTCTTGCTAAAGCATCTTCCTCTGAAAGAGCAAGGATCGTATTGTCGAGTTTCTCCGAGTCGGCGACTCCGGGTCCCTGAGAAGGTACCCGACCTGTAGACTCAGACTCCTTCGAGTTTCGAGCACTCTTCCGCGTTCCATCGCGGGAATCATTCTCCAAGCTCTTTTCTTCTGCCGAGAGGTCGGCGGACATGGCGAAGTTGACCAGGAGAAGCTACTGTGAATATGACAATGAAGAGGTATCGATCTTGATTTGGAATGAGAGAACGTTCGCTTACTTACACCTAGGCAAGTAGACATGGCCTTCTACCAAATGCGAGCGCGAAGTTGGAAGCACAAAAGTGCGCGCGTCGATGATGTCAACGTGGATCACCAGAGATGTTCAATCCGCACTGAGCCGCGAGAACAGTGTGGGGAAGCTCTTCAGCCTATGAGACCGCGAGATATTTGAAAGTTGGTTATCAAACGAAAGGGATCTGTTGCAGAGAGCGCTCTCTCTCGCGTAGATGGCCGAAATCGGCTACATCACGTGAATCCAGGCTCGCGAGGACCCCACCCTCATCTCTCCGCTCAGATAGTATCAATACAAGCAACTTCTCAGCTCTGTACAGAGCGAGCACCCCCACACTGAGTTACCGCTGCATTTCCTGTGACCTCTGCCTCTTGCGAGCAAGGCCGACCTGTCCTGCAACAGGATCGTGGCTGTCCATCTGTGTTTTTAACAAGCTTTCCCAGTCTATACTTCTCTGGGTGTTGTACCGTTGTACATTCCGTTCTTGTGGTCCAGTCAATCATAAGGAGGATCTGAAAGCTGATGTTGGCGCCATCTTACTTCTATGTTAAGATAAGTAAGGAGATGGTTGGAAGTCGTCATGTCTGGGAAGCCTGGAGCACCGGATGTGTAGAACTCTTGATCCTTTTTTGACTCCGAAACGAGAAATGGGAGCTTCGACGAGACTTGAAGGTCGGAGAAAGGAAAGACCATCTGCTACTACAACTAATATGTCGGAGACTAATCACGTGAGTGCTTAATCAGGCATCATGTGATCTGGAGCATATATTCCATCTCCGGCATTTGGCACTCCTAGACAGTTACATCACACAATTCAACACACACATCACAATCTTCACATTTTTGCTCTCTCAAAGATCTCACTTTTTCCACTGCGTTATTGCACTCCCAACGTGATCACGCAGTATCCTCGGAGCTTGGCAACTATCACCCCATAGCCTCCGACATAATACTTCCAGTTGTGACTCGAGTCATGCATGCTTAGTCATCCTCGTCGCTGGCCACAGTGGGCGATCTTTCTGCTGGAGCTGCTCGAGTCAGGCCTACTAATTATGTTCAACTTCAACTGCTCACCATCGCCGGCATCATCGCCTTCCCACAGAGTACTTGTGATATTCTTGAGATCATCATCATCCGTTGTTTCCGGTTGACGTATTGTCAGTGGACAATTAGATGTTCATTGCGATTCCGGGTCGTGAGCCATTGAGATTCCTAGTTATGACTCAGTTTTTGATATACTCAACAACAATTTTTCCGAACCTTGGATTCTTAGACACCCCTTTAGTACTACTCTCAGATTGCATTTATCACAGGCTTAGTCAATTGAGTGGCATTTAGAACTCGCATATTTCAATCTCTCATTCTAGCATGACTTCGTCCACCTATTCCCATCCCTCTTCTGGGGAAACTCTCCTTCCCATCCTCCACAAGCACCTCCCCGAATCTCTTCCTCTTTACCGCCGTCTGCAGTTCCACCATCGCAGCTCTTCCTCTTACCTACTCGCAACGTTTCCTCCCGATTCAGACGTATCCGCCACCCCCCAATGCTTCACCATTGTCTATCTCGACCGATCCCGGCGCCCGGAAACAGAAGCCTGGATCTATTCAAGCAAGTTCTCTGCCGTCCACCATCCCGCCTCTGAGACATTATCTAAACCTGTATCTTCGTGCCCAAGATGCCACTGGCAGCTGCTATCCCTCCTAGCCCACGTCCGCTCCGTCCCGACCCCACCGTCAGTGCACCCCCCATCAAGCCTCAAGCAAAATGACCCCTACACAACCCATCTCGCGACCCCAACCCTCCTCCTCTTCGGCGCCGTTCACCGCGCCACGGCAGAAGACCTCCACTCCCCCAACCTCATCCCACCCTCCCTCCCAGGCCTCCAAAACCCCTACGTAAAGTTCCTCTTCCACACCAAAAACCTACCCAGAAGCGTCTCCACAACCCTCCGCCCAGGTCTCCGCTGGGGCCAACTCCGCGAAACCGCCGGCGACTTCCAACTTGTCCGCAGCCGCACCGCAATCCCGCGCCTCGAAGCCACAATGCGGCAGATGGTCAACGTGGCCGTCTTCCCAGCCGAGGAATCCTCCGCCCCTGTCGCCTGGGGCTTCCTGGGTCCCGACGCCAGTCTCTCTAGTCTGCACGTCGAGCCTGAATACCGCGGTCAGGGACTCGCGAAGGCTGTGACGGCGCGCTTGTGGGGCGAGATGGGGGCGTTTGATCCAAGCGAAGGGGAAGAAGAGTTGGGCTGGTTGGTGCATAGTGATGTGGAGAGGAGTAATGCGGCGAGTACGGGCGTACAGAAGAGCCTGGGAGGAACCGCTTCTTGTGATTGTTTTTGGGTGAGGGTTGATTTGGGAAAGGTCGAGGAAGGCTTTTCTGTACTTCAAAAGGGGCAATGAGAGAGGAATGCGAGTGCAGTGTGACAGAAAGAGGTATACCGGGCCAGTGATTCATGTGCATAAATGCGGGCGGCAGTCCTCCGAAAGTCGGTGCAGTGTGAGATCGGAAATTCTCATGTGACGAGCACCTCTGTACGCAACACAGTTTCTTCCGGCATATCATATGCACATCGACAAAGTAAATATCATATTACTGACATTAGAAATCTTGCCGCTTATTGACTGCTCTGGGGGCCATACATGAGGGCTTCCGTCTAATCGATGTTCTATCCAGTACCGCTAGAGTCCCTTTCCCGAGTATTCCCGTCTGGAGCCGCCGAAACTCGTCTGCCGCAGCCTGTCTCCCGACCCGAACCTTCGCTACGACACTCGTACTCTCACCTACTCCGCCAAAACACTCCTGAGCATCGACATGAACCCATCCATCATCTTCCCCAACTCATTGACCTCCGGCTTCTTCGGCTCACCCGCACTTCTCTTCAACGCCGCCTGCTGCTTCAACCTTCTCTTCCTCTCGGCAGCTATCGGGTCATCCTCATCCTCTTCATCGAGCGCCTCCTCCTCATCCTCATCGTCGTCGTTGTCATCGAGTTCAAGATCCGCGAGGTCGAGCTGCGGAAAAAGGTCAGCCATCAGCCCTTTGCGGTCGCCGGGGTTGCGGTATGCCGAAGCCACGTCAAGCGGTGGGGTGTTTTTGTTGTAGTTTCGCACCATGCGGCGCTGCTTGGGCGGCCCCGGCTTGCTCTTCCGGTAGTAATAAATGTGTGGGATGGGAAACCATGAAAAACCGACCTCATTGAGACCAAAGTCGCTGCTTTTGAAAGCTGTCATGCCCAGGCCTGCCCCTGGCGCATCCCCTTCTTTCCCATCTGCAGCCATCTTTTGCCTCGTTTTGTCTTGATGCCACTTCTTCCTCGCCATCTGCCATTTGATGAGGTGATTGATTTCCTTGACAGCCTCTGCTTTGTCGATTATACCACTATCAACGCCGCCCTGGAACAAAGCGTTCATATCTAACTTGCCGCCTTTGGGTCCTTTTCGTAGGAAGTCCAGAACACCTTCAATCCACCCCATAAGTTGGTCAAACAGACCGTTGTCGTGAAGGTGGACCTCGTGGATGAACTTGTAAAGGTTGTGCTCATGCCGCGCGCAAAGGTCAATGAAGGCCTGAACGGTTTGATTAGGGTCTGCAGAGACGTCTTGCCGCTGAGCAGACTCGACGGTCTTGATGGTATCATCAACAAAGACCGCAAAATCAGTGATGCTGTTGTACACATTCGCAGACTTGTACACGCGGACAAGTGGCTCATAGAAGATTGTAAAGAGGTCGCGGAAAAGTTGAAGGGTGGTGGGCTATACCATATGTTAGTATTCGGGTAGGACAAAGGGTGCTTTGGTAATTACTTCTTCGATGATCTGCAGCATCATGGTCTTGTCCCTTTGCCGCATGTGGAGTTTGAGTAGTTGCTTCAATTGTGCAAAGAGCACAGCACCTTGTCTCATTTCGTCATCGACCTGCGAGATAGGAATATCGTTAGTACTCGTACTGCTGCGTTTCTTCTCCCTTGAAGCAGATGGCGGTGATGGATCGAGACAAACATTTTCGACGGCATTGTTCCACGCGACATAGGCATTGAAAACTTTCCCAACTTGTTCTGGTGTCAATTCTGGCTCAATCTGATCGGACCGTAGCACAGCCACAACAACATCGACTTGCTCTACCTCGGACTCTCTTCGTATAGAGGCCTTGAGTTCTTCGTCGGCAGATGTGAAGTGAGCGATCTTGCTAGCCAGCACTTTGTCGCTAATCTTGCCGGTCAGTGTATCTATCTGCTTCTGGAGCTGCCTGATACCGTCCGAAATTGCCATGCCGAAGATGCGCTGCATTAGCGACTTGGCGCCAAACGGCTGTACCAGGAAGAGATCAAGAACACCACTCATGACTGCGGCGGGGTTGGCCACTCGAATGACATTCTTGAGCATGGTGTATGGAACCATGGAGTGAATCCGCTTGAGCTGAGCAAACAGTTCGGGGGAGTTGTCCTCAGCGAGGAAGAGGTGGTAGATTGTGGCGGCGACCCTATGCTTGAGTCAATACCTGCGATGAAAGCTCTGTTGTAGTTGAACCTACTCTATCCTCAGCCACTCCGCAAATTTCTGCGTCTCTGGTCTCAATTCCCCTATTGTGCTCTTCACCTTGATTTCTTGGAAGAGTTTACGAAGCCCGTTTGCTTCGACGATTTCTCTCCTGAACTTTTCCATGTGGATATCCAGCTCAGCAGCTCTTTTTCTGGCTATCTCGTAAAACTGTTTTTGCTCTTCCATACGCTTTTCGTCCATATCCTCCCGCTTCTCAACATCTTCCATCTCTTCTTCGTTGAGCACGATAGGATCGCGGGTCAAGAAATCCTTGATGGTTGCTGACTGTGCTATATGTTCATTGTGGAGCAAATTACGGAGGAACGCGCGTAGAGATACTCTCTGCTCCTCCCTGTACAGAACGTGATGGGCTGGCCTGGCCCCGCCCTCCATAGAAGGACGCGGCGATGAGGATTGATGCGCAGAAGCCGCCGATTGACTCCGCTTATGTCCAGCGCTTCCAAATGATGGGAGATAGCTCCGCAAATAGCCACCAGAACTGGTACCGGGCGTCGTGGACTCTTTGAGGCTTTCCTGGGTAGTGGAGACGGAAGATATCGAGTCCGCGTCATCGTCTTCAGCAGCAGGAAACATGGAATTGTTCTTGTTTTTCCGTGGCAGCGGAGGAAGCACTTTCCCTGCCATTTCAATTCTCAGTCGTTTCCGCATCTGCGCAAACTCGCCGAACCGCCGCCCGACGTAAATCTCAGGCTCATCCCGCTTCTTTACCCTAAGCAGGTATTCCGCATGCTGATGATATCTAAGATGCCTCTTGACGGATGTGGTCCGCACACCGGCGATATTGATGTCCCAGCCGTTGATCTCTTGACCCTGCGGTGCGTTCGCAATCAGGCCCTTCTCATTAGCGCCGCGGTCAACGACCTCCATTTCCGAGAATCTGATGCGTTCTTCGTATCCTGAAGCTGTTGGGAGTCCAGAGACCATCATCAGCTCCATCAACTTTTCAGCCTTGACCGCGAGCTTCTTGCGCTTTGTTTCTTCGAGACGATCTTCGGAGGATGAGATGTGCTTGTTGGCAAAAGATTCGAGAAACTAAACGTGGTCAGAACCAGGCAATGTTATCAGATATATCAGGAGGGAGTTGTGACTTACCACCTGCAGCTTGTCCTGCCAGAACTCCTTTTCGCGGGCATGGTCGAGAAAGGGGAAATTGCGAACATGATGGACAAACAGATACCGCAGAATGGGTAGTTCAGAGTCCTCCGGGGCGACTTCACCAACGTCGGATTTGAAAGGAGCACCAAATCTCTGAAGCGCGGTCGGGCTCGCAAGCTCGGATATCTCATACTTGGTCTGCTGGGAGATGAGTTCCCGCTTCAGGTCTAGCAAGTGTTAACATTCGAGATAGGCTCCAAGGCTTAGTTGTGCTCACAGTGCTCTTGTTTACCGGTCAGAATTGACCCTGGGGGAGGAATGGACATGTAGGAGGCGTTGGTCGGAGATCTGTTGTATGCTATTCGAGCTGGGTTCGCTCCAGCACCCTCGGCGGGTTCTCCAAAGTCTTTCGGCGCGTCTATCTCCACAGTGGGAACCTCGTCTTCAGAGCGCTTCACAGCGGGACCTTGGTTGGTGTTCGCCTCGACATTTTGGGCCATGAGAACGTATCACGCTGGATGGGCCGTGTCGCTCGACTAGCTGAGTCGTTCGGCGGGGCTTGTAGCAGGGGAGAATGTGGTGGAAGTAGGCGGGGCAGGAAACTCGTGCGAATTGGAGGACGTCGAGCTCGAGAAGGTTGGTCGACAGGAATTGGATTTAGGACGGGCTGGAGGGGACGGCGGCGGGGTCGCAACTCAAGGTAATGGCAATGGCAATGGCAATGGCAATGGCAGCAGACGTCGCTGTCTTAGATGCAAAATCAGCAGGACTCCTCGAGGATTGACTTTCTATGTAGGAGCGACGGCGAAGACGCAGAGTGCAGGTGGATTTGCGCCGGGGTTAAGTGCCCGTGGTGACCAGCTGCTGGCTGAGGTGTTGTTGCAGCGTGCAGGTGCCGCGTCATGGGGACTTTCCACCGTATTACGACGCTTGACGCTACCCTGGCGTGCCTGGCTCTGCCCATAGTCCCAAATTAGATGTCAACACCACAACCCAGGCATTCCGTGGGCGTACGCGGCTCAGCCACCAACCTGAAGCTATATCAGAGCGCTTAAGCTCATATAAATGATTCCGCCATCACTCCTACGCCGAAATGTCACCGCCGGCACCGAGCTGAAGTCAGGGAAGAACTGATGTCGAGCTAGCTCATTTACCTATTCAGTATGCACCCACCTGCAGTCAGCCTTGCAGGATGGTGCCGAGCCTACTCCTTTAACGGGTAAAACGATCGTGTCGTCGTGATAGACCGAAGCATGTCCAGAGGTAACCACCTACTTTCGCAGCGCAGGCCAGCAGGTCAGAGTGATGCTATTCACAGTTAAAAATCCCATGATAACCCGACTACCTAGTGGCTTTTCTGGAATACTTTATTCAGTGAGGAACCCTTTCGACTATCAGTTTCTTGTACCCTACAAGATCACGCCTGCCCGTATATATAACCTCAGGAGTAGCTAGGAAAGGAAAAGGGAGAGAATTGGCATGGATACGCTCGCCGTAGACACCATGAAGAGGGTGAAGGTTGGAATTTGTGAAAGATTTTTGAAAATGGGAGACGCCTGAGACACATGCCTGGCTTGTCTCATAAAAAGGTGTGCGTGCTCGGTAATTGGGAACATCCAGAACTAACTCAAAAACGAGCTTCAGATCCCACCACCACATGCAGAAATTTAGTAGTCGAGTTCTCCAGTCCCACTGCCACCAGCTGCATCAAGATCCTCGTAGCTCTTGATGCTGCGACCTGTGACGGCTTCGCGAGGAGCTACCGATCCAGCTCCACCTGCATCAGGGAATCGTCCACCAGGGCGTCCGCCGGCTCGAGGAGGGGTCAACCGTCCAGCATTTGCCGTGTTGTTCCAACGATTGTTCCTCGAGTCCCGAGATTGCCTGTCGTACGGCCCTGCCATTCGATTGCTGTTCATGCGGCCCATGTTCCGGCGAGGACCACCGCTATGTCGATCGTCGTCTCCGCCTGGAAAGCCCATAGCAAAACCCATAGGAGGCGCCATACCCTGAGCAAAGTACTGAGAGAACTGGGCCGCGTTTGGGAGCTGTCCTGTCATGCCAGGCATCCCCGACATCATTGGAATATTGGCGAGGTTGAAGCCACGAGGGGTGCCGGACTGCATGTGGCTGCTCGTTGGGAAATGCCCGTTGCTGTTTGCATCACTCCGAGAGGGAGCAATATGCGCTGGATCGAGAACATATGCATTAACCAGGCGCACCTGAATCGAACGTTAGCGAACCGATCCTAGTATGCAGTGTCGACTTCACTCACGTCTTGCTGGACTTTTGCATAGAATTCGTCATGGCGCTTCTGGACATGCTTCTCCCAGAAGTTTTCGCCCTTGAACAGCTTGGTACACTCGGGGACTTTGCACCGGAACTTGCTCTCGTCTTCCTGCTTGACATACTTCTTGAGCTCCTCTTTGAGGCCTTCCTCAAAAGGCTTGCCTCCCAGTTTCTTAATGTCGGCATTGTCTGGTTCCAGAATCTGGCCCAGCTTATCCTCATACGTCTTCACCCAGTTGAACGCACGCTGGAGCTGCTGCTGCGTCTTGCTACGGGTACCAAACTGCTTTTTCTCCTCCACGGGCGACTCTGGCGCATCTGGATCAGCGGGAGGTTCTTGTTTCTTCTGGGGAAAAGGTTCGTTGTTGACGCTTGCTTTTGCGGCAGCTTTAGCAGCCGACGTCAAGCTCGCCCTAGGCCGTCTAAGATGACCACCTGGGCACTTTCGGACGAGTTCGTGGACGGAATCGCTTTCGAAAACGCAGAAGAAGCAGAAATTGTAGACGCGACGCAGATACTCAACCAGAAGATCGAGCACTTTCTTTTGAACAAGCAGTTCCTCGTCGTCAACTTCTTCATCGTACGCGCCTTCTTCTTCCTCGTCGTCCATGTTGACGTCCTCACCCTCTTCAAGTTCCTCGTCTTCATCTTTCTTGACCTTCGTGGCGGTAGGAGCATTGACGGGAGGTTGGAGCCAGCCCTTACTTCGAATTTCCTCAACGCGTTCCCGGATCTTGCCCAATCCATCCGCTCCTTCGCCCAGTTCACTGTCGTACAGCTGAACAAGACTCGTGGCAAGTTCAAGATCCCTGGCGATCCTCTCTGGGGCAGAAAAGAGATCCCACAAGGCCTTCTTCCTTGGTGCCGTCGGCGTCTCGTGAATACCGACATGGCAGGTGAAATCTCCTCGCTCCTCGTCGTGAATGGTCTTGCCGTTGAGCTCTGTCAGTGCCTTCTGGACACCAGTAACGGGGGCAGATGGTTCAGGTTTCAGCTCAATTTCTTCGCCTTCCTCGTCACGTCCATCGCCTCTATCCTCAACTGGCGGTGGTAGCTCCTCGTCTCCACCAGGGTTCAAGATGACCCAGCCGATCCGATGACATTTCTTCAAAGGGTTCGGATCACTGAGGCTCAGCCACCTAAACCCACCTGGACCTTCTCCGAGATTCTCTTTGCAGAAATTCTCCATTTTCTCCCGATTGATGTTCGGGGCAATGGTTTTGATGAGCAGAGTAGGCTGTAGTGCCGCTTCATCGCGCAACTCCCCACCTCGAGTAGGAAGAAGATCTCCGACGCCCAATACTTCATTGGCCGCCGTAGTCTCGCCTTCTTCCTTCTCGAGCACTCCACCGGCACCGTTGCTTTCATTCTTGTAAATACCTTCGAGCGTGAATTCGTCAAAAACTCCAGCAACAAGGTCCTCTTCCCATTGCTTCAGAGGTCCTTTACGGAAGTCATTCAGGCGGTCGCGAAAGGGTGCCCTCACTACAGGGTCGTAGCGTTCCCTAAACCACTCCTCTCCTTTGTGTTGATGGACAAAAGAGCGCGCCATCTGCACTTGCAGCTTCTCCTTGTACGTATCATACGCAGCTTGGATCTGCTCTCGCTCTTTTGCTCGTTCCTCTCGAGATTCGCGCTCGCCTTTTACACGTTCTGGCTTACGTCCTCCGTTTTTGACCTTTTCTTTCTCCTCCTTGATTGCCTGATCAAGACGCCACCATTCTGCAAACCAATTGAACCCAACTTGATAGTCCAAGGTAAGTGGATTTGGAAGAGGGTTCGTTGTGATAACAGGTTGCGTGGGTTCTTGACCTGGGACATAGCGATCGATGCCTGGCTGGAGTGGGTGGGGAGAAGAGCGGCGGCGGGGACCAGCGTCTTCCCGGGTCCGATAGTGATTGTCACGCTCGCGACCGGGCTGGTAACGATCGATAGCGACAGGCGAACGAGAACGGCCTCGATTGTTGCGTGGCATGCGTCGGTCATAGGGACCTAACATGCATGTTAGCGGTTGAGGACTAGCTATGGCTCGTCACTTGATTGGTGTATACCTGGAGATCGACGCCTGTCATAGACCTCCGCTGAAGCACGTCCATTGGACTCCTCGCGACTAAACCAGTTCTTGTCAGCATTGTTCCATCTCTCTAAAGAGCCTGCCATACCTGAACACGTCCATAGTATCCGCCATGAGTGGAATGTGGGTGTGAGCTACTTGACGCTGTAACACTTTGTCAATCTGGCTTTGGTCGTATTGCTCGATTTCGATCGTGAATGCTGCGAAAGAGGAGGGCCGTTTGTCATGCTCTGCCCCGACTGGTAATCCCGATCGTGCTCGAGAACAGGGCGTGGAAAGCGTCAGGTAGGGTCGCGTGAAAGCTGTGACACGATTGAATAATTAGACAAGAACATTATAAGGGTGATGGTATGAGTAAAGACAAGAGTCAAGGTTTGTGGTGAGAGAAAGACAGAAGAAAGATGCCATTGGTGCCAAAAGGCCACACCAGGCGATGCCGTATCATGGTGAGATGTTGAAGCTGAAGCTGGGAAAGGGAGGGCGGCTACAGTGAGCTGCGCAACAACGAGACCATGAATGGTGACGAAAGGATTAAGGGCAGGCGGTATGAGAGAGATGTAGCAATCGGAGAAGACTGATGAAGTGGGCCTGCACTCACAACTGTGCGTCCTTCTGGAGGTGGTTGAGTGTCCAGGCTGAGGAGGAGTCAAAGGCACGCGCTGAAGGGCGATGTGAGGCTGGGGCGCTAATCGCGCTACTGGCGGCTGTAGAGGAAGAGCTCCAGTTGGGTTTAGCGCTGCATTAAGCGAGCGCTTCGGATGCACTATTGATGGGAAGGCTGAGGCGTGAGAGAACTTGAGAAGGGAGCGCTGCCACTGGTCTTTGCAAGAAGTATCCTGGCCAAGCGGGTGCTTGAGCTGTTGGTCTTGAAACTACCTAGGAAGGTAAAATTCTCCTACCAAGGTACATGTTGAATGCTGCGAAAGTCCTGTAAAAAAAATCGATAATCCTGATTTCTCAAATGAAACAATGAAGCATGAGACCGTCACTACTTGAACCACATTTCGGACAAACTGCCCTTTCGGAGTCCATGAAGTATGTGAAGTGTGCCAAACAGCATTCTCGTTTACATTTCTCAGCTCGAGCGACAGGGCGCTTAGCAGAGACTTGGAAACTATTTGGCTTCAAACCATATTTGAGACATTGTGTCTCCGTGTGCTGAACTTGCGCTTTCCGACTAGGACGAGTAGGAGAACCTGCGAGATCAATACTGATTTCCAGAAAAATACTCCGTTCCGAGCCATATATGGTCTGTCTAAGGCAGATCTTGTGAGGCAATGCTGAGCAGGGCAGTAATACGAAGGGAGGCAATGGATTTCCCTTTCCTTGATTTCCGGGGCGATCCCGTCCGGTGCGTGGATGGTTCGAAAGTTCGTCCAGATTCGTTGCATAACAAGACGAGAAAGTGGTGATAAGTGGTCCGTAATCTGTAAAGCTAGCTCGGCGGGAAAATGATAGAGATTGCCATTACAGCAATCATGAGCGAAGGCCACTTCAGACGCAGGTGAACTTCTTGTTCCTTGGTGGGATCTCTTAAAATCCTGGACAACAGTCCGAGAACGATTTGCCAGACAATATATACCAACCATTTACTTCGTTCATGGTCTGAACTCCGAAGGACGAGATCGTGGAACGGTAAGCCTTTTCCAAAGAGAAGTGCCCTTAGGCGGAGGTTAGAAAGGTAACCGCTGATTGGAATGCGAAGCTCACGCTTTCCGGTAAAAAGATATTCTTTTTATTGGTCATACTGATCGTTTGATTGAAGTTTGGGCAAGCAGAACGAGTTGCAGCCACGCAAGTAGAACGATCCAACCCCAGATAACTCGTGTAAAGAAAAATTGTGTCCAGGCAAGTAAAAAAGCCACCTCGTGGCAACAGTTGTATGCAGAGTTAAATTTCCCCAATTGTATACCGAACTTTGCGAAACGGTTGTAACGAAAATGCCCTTTGTCTTCACCAGAGAGCAGGCTGATGTAACGGCAATAACAGACGTTGCATGGAAAGCCCTTACCTAGACGTGCGTGTATTTGCAGTGAAATCCAATCTTCAGTTCTTAGGTACCTAATCTCCTGAGTAGCCCCTGAAGCTTCAACTGGTAGCGCACCTTGGGGGAATCGATGCGGCAGCACCGAGAGGGACCCCTTCCGAGACACTCTATCCATTCGAACTTCCTTCGTGTGCTGTCGGGCTGTGTGTTGGTTATATTTGAGCATGTGGAATCATCAATTCTCGACGCCAGCCTAGCGACCTGAAGCTGGTCCAACGTCATCAAACGTGGCTCCCGCGCCTCTCTCAAGAACCTCCGGACCTGCTGATCGATTCTCCAGTCCACGCTCCTAACCGCGATCCACCAAAACAATAAAATCTGCTATTTCCACTACACCTTACAACCGCTCATCGCCATATCTCATCATTTTCAGGACCGTCATTTCCGCCCAGTTTCCGCAATGACGACCTATGTTCCTTCATTGACTCTGCCTTCCGCAATCTTCGAGCAGCCTGCTGCATCAATACTACTTCCGCTTCTCATAGGGCCAACTATCGGCTATGCCGTTCGACCAGATCGAACGAAAACGACCTACCGGGCGCTGAAACAGCCACCAGGAAATCCTCCACCCCAGGTCTTCGGGCCAGTATGGACTGCGCTGTATGCAACAATGGGATATGCCGCATACCGAGCCTACGCTGCTGGGGCGACCTCGATTGATCCTCGCAAAGTGGCTTTAGCAAAGGTGTGTGGTGATATCGTGTTCAAAGATACTTCGATTGACCGTCTCTCTAGCAAGGGGCAACGCTCTATACCATCCAGTTGGGCTTGAACCTCATTTGGATGCCGCTGTTCTTCGGTTTGGGTAGACCCATCGAAGCAACGGCTGACATTATCGCTTTGACGGGTGTCACTGGGTATCTGGCGTACATCTGGGTACAGGTCGACGAGATTTCAGCTTGGTGCCTTGCGCCATACCTTGGATGGCTGGGCTTCGCAACATATCTTAGTGTAAGTTTTATATTTCACCACCATGCCAGACATCCTTTTGACCGCTTTAATCAGGCAGGCTGTGGTTATCTCAACAAGTGGAATTTTAAAGGCCAGTTTCAGTCTGAAAAAGACAAGTAGAACCTGAAGATAGGCGTACGAAGAATCACCCTGAATGGAAGCAAGAGCAACGAGCAAGTCGCCTCTTTCATTCTCTCTGTCTCGCCCTTGAACAGAAATGTGAACATGGAATATACTCGTGTATTGAGTCACTGAATGGGGAGGTGTTCCGCAAATCGTTCTGATTGAGATCACATGGTTTCGTAAGACTGATGTTGCAACATGAAGGTTGAGTTTGTGGATCATCACGGTTTCCCATTCCTGAAGCACACGTCTTCATTGCCCAAGGTCCGGTCAGTATATACACGTCTCCCTCTGCCGGGAGCCCAGAGTTGACGGCTCTTTTCCATCATCGCCAGCGTCGTCGTTGCTCCCTGAGATAGCCCCAGAGCTTCTGATTGCAATTGAAATTTCCAGGATCCCGCCGGTGCTTCACTTGGTGCCATAGTGTTGTTGCTCCCATAGATGACCTTTGATTGACGAAGTCTTGAGAAGTTCCATGTACCGCTCTATGCCATCTGGTAAGCCATGTTTACAAGAGAACGGCAAATCAAGGAGATTCTCCTAGAATCGAGCCGTGGCTGCAAGGTAGTGACTGACCTCTCAGCGAACCGCAAAGCTCCAGGTGATTGACACCGTGCTTGCGGTAGCATTTCCCCAGCTCCTCCTTCACCAGACGTGCCATCATGGCTTGTACCCATTGTTCTCTTATGACAGCATCCTGTGCGGCTTTGAGAGCTTTGTTATCGTCGTAGTCGACCCCCTCGAAGGTTGGGGGAACCGTCGGCTTTTTCGCGAGGAAAGCCGCAGACTCGGGGGTTGGCATTGCGAAAGGTGGTATGTGGATAGAGCGGTCTTGATAATATGGGCGGTTCAATTCGATCGTAGAGGAGCTCGTGAGGGAGCAATGGCTGGCGTTACAAGTCCGGGTCGAGAGGCAGGCTCGCAGCTTGAACTGCGGGAAGCTCCGCGCACCGCTTGAGGTTGATGCCAAGCAATCGGGCGGAACATCCATTTCTACGACCTCCCTTCGAACCTCCCCTCCCCTCCCCCCAGATGTCTCCTCAATCTCATCTTGTTCCTTGTCGACTTTTCACAGGCAAACAGCTCGCTCTCATCCTCCCTTGCTCAGGTATTCGCTCAGTTATTCCCTCCAAACCCCACCCTCAACAAACCACTGTTCCTATCGCCCCTCTTCTTATCCCGTTTCATTTTCCATTCTCCCATCGCTCGCGTCCCCTGTCCCATGCCCATTTCCTCGTCGCCCCAGTGGCGCCAGCTCTCCTCCTCAGCTGCAGGGCTTCTGTAAGCGACTTTCCACTTTGTCTCTTCAATCCGAACTTCGGTGCTGTTCTCCTCTGCCGCTTCCAGCAGCAGGGCGCGGCGTTGGGAGCAGGTGAAGCAGAGACGTTCGAGACGGAGCGACTTGAAAGGGTGCGCGGTAGGTTTGCAGTTTGGTGGGAAGAGGTCATGATTCCCGTGGGTGGAAGGGGAGGCGTAAGCGTGATATGTGGGGCATGGTAGCAGGGGAGGGGAAATGAAGATGGAGTGTCCGCACGTCGTGAAGATGTATAGGCGATGGTAGCACATTTTGGCTGCGGTGCTGATGTGTGTTATATGTGTATGACTTGTACATGTGGCGCGCATCGAGGTTGGTATAGAGTTCTGGGTTTCTTTGTCGTGTGTAATTCTCTTTGCGGACTTCCGCTTTCGTCTTGCGATGGATATGGTGTCACATGGCTCGCTTTGTCGACAAGGCTGTCGAGATAAGGAAGCGTGACTGTGCAAATGGTACTTGAAGTCCTGACGTGCTCGTTTGGGTTGTTTATTTAATTCCACAGCAAGAACATCAACACCTTAGGATATTGGGGCACATTTGATATTCTAGGCAAGTCGACGGGTTAGGGTCTGAATTCATCCTGTCTGCCGGAACCTTAGAGCATCCGATGTTGCAGCTGTGGGGTATAGTTTTTTTTCTCAGACTGCGTTTTCCAGGCACTGGCACTGTCCCTTCTCTCTGCCTTGTGCCAGTCAAACTGTGCTCTGTCCGAAATCTTTTGAAAACCAGGATGATATGTGCCTTGGTTGAACTATCATCGCGCTGTGGAGGAGTAAGTTTATTTGGTTTTAAAGCAGAAGCTTGCAACTGTGTCGAATCCAGTGGGCACGTTGTAAAAGAGCATACCTAGTCGCCAAAGAGGCAACGTTCTTAATGGACTGTCCTGGTCACTGGCAACACGAAGCTGATCACATATGGACCTGGATCTATTCGCTCTTCAGGACAGACACATTAGATGCCGAGTCACCACTTGGCTTCCAAGCTTCTCGACTTGCATTGGTTTCTTGGTCCAAAATCTGTTCTAGTTACCATAGATCATATCGCGCTGACCCTCTTTCTGACCGCTGCATTGTCAGCTTCTTCAATTGAAATGGAGCAAGGCTTATCAAACTGGCGTAAAAGAGTAAGAAAAGTTGAGCAAGACACAAAAAAAGATATTTGAGCGCCTCTCGTATGTCACCCTTTTTCGAAGCACTCGGTTGACCCAGAAGGCTTGAGATCTTGGTCATGTCATGGACTGGCGAACCGCGCTCGAAGTTCTACGAATGAAGGGAATGAGGAGTACGAGAAGATTAACTCATTTACATTCGGTTGAGCCGTCCGGCACCGCATTCAATGTCGGCAGCAGGACATCACACAACACTTTCCCACCCTCATTGATTGGATGGTGACTATGGTGTTGGCAGTCTCGGGAGAAGTCTCGGCGCGTGTTGGAAGGGAACCAAGAAAGACGTCTGATGTTTCTTCTCCGGGTAATGAGACTATTTTGATGGAAGATTGCACCCATGTTGCCAGCCGATATGCTTTTGTCCTATCACTTACGCTAGGAGTATTCGGGCGATATCACTCGACGCGAATCGCCACACATATCATGTAAGGCGAGTGTTCCACAACAGTTCCACTCATATGATAATCGCCTTCGCTTCGGCGATTTCATGTGAGGTTTGCGGGGTTGCTGCAAGAGAACGGGTTGGCCCGTCTATCTTAGTGCTTGGACAAACTGACATTGCATGATAATGTCCTCAGCAAAAGCTACAGCCCAGAGGCCGTCTAGTTTGGTCCTCGCCCGAGGATGGATTGGTATAGCCGGAGGGCGTTACCCGCGCTAGGTCAGACAGGCTGTGCAGTGTCTCGTGGCCAGGGCCAGGAGTTCTTCCCTGTCCAGACGCATCGATCTGCGACAGTCGAATTGCTCGTCCAGCCCGTTGTTCTCTATGAAACAACAAAACAACCCGGTCGCCCAGCTGTAGGCGTCCTGAAATGGCCATGTACGAAGTTCCTGCAAGACCGAGCTTACCTGCTGCTTCCGCATAAGACAAATGCATCCTGGACGTGGGTGTTTACCTGGTCGAAGAGGAGGCGGGACAGAGCGAAAGTACTTTTATGGCCATCACCAGACACCGTGGAGCTTGCTGCTTGCATATACGGCAAGCTTTCCAGCAGATGGCATTTCCACTTGATTGAACTCTGAGTCTCTGAAGCCCCGTGCAGACTGCCCGGCGCGCTCGTCGGAAGCGCACGGAAGACAACGAGTCGAATAGCGGTACTGGAGGATGTTGGTCGAATTCACTCTGCTTGGGATCACACTTGGCCTGTCCAGATTCCAGCGGCTTCGTACGCACGACCGTGTCCACCCGAGTCGAGCAGACGGGAGGGTTGGAGCCTCTTGGAGGGGAGGGCTGGCTCTGGGAACTCGTGTGCTTTTATGTCGTCTCCAATTGGCGAATAACGGCTGCTGCTGGGCCGTTGTCAGCGTGGTGGCTTGCATGCAGCAGCATGAGGGTGTGCAGTATTCCTGGGGTCAGCAGCAAGCCCGGCCCTCGCCAGATCCCGGGAACCCTTTGAGCCACATCGTTAATGTTTAATGATAGAGTAGCTGACTGGAATTCCCATGGCGCGGACATGCAGCGGAAGTTGAGCGCACAGCAATCGGCAAATCACGCTCATGCCATTCTTCCCTCGACTTCATAGTTCAGACTTGGGGTTATCCACTCGTCCCTGGCCAGTGCAACGCAGAGCTTGCCGCGTTGCCGAGCTTATAGCAAAGTTCTCAATCTCATCAAAGGCGAGCGCTGCAACATTGCGGTGGCGAATATGCATACACGACGCGGCTAGAGGACTCGAGGAGGGGGGCTTTTCGGGGTCGGGGGCAACAAAGAGGTGAGCAGGTACTTTAGTTAGTAAATGGTGGCCTTCGATTCCTCGTCTTCCGTGGATACGCACAACGGCTGGCTCCGAGCAGAGTTTGAACCACCTCCCTAGTTCAACCGCCAGGGCTGCCGCCGGTGCGTCGCATTTACGGTCCAGTTGCCAGCAGCGGAGGGGTTGAGACTTTGACGCCCTTCCGCGGAATGGAGGTCTCGGACTCGCGGAGCGGGGCGCAAACTCTGAGAGACTCAGACTGAGAGTGGGATGTCACCATGCCATGCCCTGGTGGGTGGACCGTGGCGGGCTTATCGGATGCCAGATGGTGGTTAGACGGTGAGTAGCAGTTACAGGAGGGCGAGGGCCTCGCTGCTTCCCGGGCCGAGAATAATGGATGCTCAGACGGGAGGGTTCAGACTTCAGAGAAGCAGAGTGAGAGAAGCGGTTCCGGGATGGAGCTTTCGAAACCTTAAGGGATGTCCTGGTCATGCCGGCCGGGTTCTGCCTCGCTCGACATATGGAAGTTCCCCGACTCCCCCCAGGCACCAGCCCAGGAGGACAAATCTCATCGAAGTCTCTTTGCAGATTTGCCAACGCTAGTGGTTAGCAGTCCCAACCCGCTCCAAACTCCAAACTCCAAAACTGTTCAGTGCGCGTCCCCGATGCTCAGTGCTCCACTGCTGACTGCTCCTACAGTCCTGGCCTGGGTCCGCTGGCCCTCTGGTTTGGCTCGAACCGCTCGATACGTCGATGGATCATGGATCAGAATGATGGATGGCAGAACTCAGGCCAGGCGAGCGACAGGCTCGAGTCAGGACGCAGCGCTGTCGGCGGTAGCCCATCTACACTGCAACAGACTGCTCCCGCTGTTTGGCGGCTTATCTGGTGCTGTTGTTTGGGGACCCCTACAGACGCTTGGTGGCCATCCCACTGCAGCTAGAGCGTGCAGACGAGTTTCCTAAAGTTTGGTACTGCTTTACCCTGGTCTGGCCGGGCGGGAGACAGCAATTGATTGCTCGACGGCGCGAGGGGAGCAGCGAGCTGATGTGGACGGCTTGCGCCAGCGCCGTGCGAGCGAGATGTGTGACTAACGTGAGCGATGCCACGATTATAGAGATGGGGAGATGATGCAACTGCTGCACGAACGAGGAGTTTGCGTGAAGAGGCCAACCCAACGTCTCTCCCGATCCCTCGCGGAGTCTCATCAGTCTCTCCACCTGAATGCCCCCCCGATCTTGAGGGCGTCGTCCATCACTGCTGCGCGCCCTGCCATTCGCCAGACCCGCCACAGCATCCCCACGCTTTGTGAAATTCCCCACACGAGAGGTGCCGATCTTGGCTGGCTAGAACTGGGCTTGGCACAGGCTCGAGGACATCTCCGCAGACGACGCCCGCTGCCTTTGTTTTCACCCTCAACCACCAAAATCTCTGTCTGCCAGGCCTCTTCGCCAGTCCGCCGCCTCTGCTTCGCTGTTTCTCTTCCACCGCACCTCGACATACCTTTCGCGTTCGCCAGCCCACGCCCGCATTCCTGCCACGCCCGCATTCCTGCCACGCCCACATTCCTCCGCCACCACCTGCTTCCCCAGATTCTCGCCTACGCTTTCGGTGATTGGCGACACATTCGGTCGAGGCGTAACCACGTTTGCCGCACCCGGATTGGGACTGCAGCTCTATCATCTCTCGGTTTCGCTCAATATCTTCATTTTTCAGCAAGCCGAACCCTTGGTCCCTCGGCCAATTCGTCCGTGTTGGAGTGCGCAATGGCCGCCCGCCGTTGAATCTTCGAACGCCCTCTCGACCCCCCTTTGTGGACCTCCAGAGTCAAGACATCGAACCGACTTGCTTTCACCCTCAAACTCTACTCTTTCGTTTGGATCGCGTCTTATCCAACCCACGGTGTCCTTTGAACTCATCCTTTGCTCTGCCACCTCTATCATGGCCGAGGTCCTCTCCGTATCAATGCAGCCGGAAAGCTCGTCGTATTTTTCCAGCTCGAACCTCCGCCGCTCGTCTCCCTCGTCAACCTCCCTTTTCGTCGGTTCACCGCCTACAGTCTCACCGGCACGAAAACCGCTTCTGTCCACTGAGCACCAGGAGAAGGCTTCACACGAGCCACTATCACGACCGCAGTACCACGCCAGTTCCTTCAAGTACCATGACTCCTTTTCGACCTCGTCCGACTCGACAGCAGACCAGTCGGAAGATTCATCTGAGGATGAAGACGATGGTGGCATTTCGTTCCCAACGTACGGCATACCAAGCCATCGTGTCGACGACGACGAGGTTCCATTAAGCCCTCAAAGCGTTTCGACCGCACCCACTTCAAGTAATCTCTCAACGCCAGCCAACACGCCCGATGTGATTGCCCCAGCTGACGACACGGAGATAAAACAGCAGCCATCCAGACATGTCGACTATCTGTCGCATGATTGGCGAGAAGAGGATATCTGGGCATCATGGAAACACATTGTTGCCAATCGGGGAACTTACGGCTCGCGGTCAAGATTCGAGAACGCATCTTGGAGAACGTGGGCGAAGCAAAAAAATAGGTTAAAAACAGTATCTCCCGAAACTTTGAATTGGTACGTCCTAGTCAACACCAGCCATGGTAGCTATTTGTTGCTAACTTACCGCCTAGGCTCAAGGACTGTGATGTGACATGGTTGTATGGCCCCTTGCAGACAGCGTCCAGCTACAACCTATCCGAGTATGCCTCGGAGCCACAAAGTCGCCTCTCAAAGAACAATTCGTTTCTCAACAAGAAGCCGATCTTGAAGAAGCGGAGCATGTCGGAGGTGATGCTGCAAAAGTCAATATCTGCGTCTTCTTTACTCAAGCAGGCTGCAGCCTCGGTCCAGTCACAACAAGCTCATCGATCGGCGTTACGGATCCCGCAACGCCCTATGATGGCGGGCCGGGGAGTGTCTGACTTCGTTTCCACATCCATTCCTTCCAGGACAATAAGTCGAGATACTACGGACTGTTCCTCACGCTCAACATCAGGCTTGGTGACACCTGATGGCGACCATAGCGAAAGGAGGCACATCCGGTTTCATGACACGGTTGAACAGTGCATCGCCGTGGACGCAAAGAACGAAGACGAGGAGGAGGAAGAGGAATGGGCAGCAAAGCCGCAAGAGGATGAAGACTCGTCGTCGGACGACGGCGTTGTCATGATGAAGTCATCGACAAAAAAGCGAACCATCTCACGAAATCATTCGCGAAACAGCTTCACCGCAGAGAGTAAAACCATTGCCATGCTCCCATCCACGACGCTCAAGTACAGGACGGATTCACCCGAAACAGGAGATCATCCGTCGCACTCTGTGTCACCGTACTATCGATCCAGTAAGCTTTCCCCATCTCCATCGCAGGAGACATTGCGACCATCTCGCCCGTCAGCGAACTTCTTGATCGACGACGATGACGATGAAGCGGGAATGGCTTGGGACCCGTCCGGAGCTTTTGACGAGCGCCGTGACAGTGCTTCGCCTCTCGACAACGGAAAGCAGAAGGAGGAGGTCGAGGAGCCTGAACCCGGAGGCCTTCGCCGAACAGCAAGTGGCATGTTCATGCCCTATGAAGACGATGAGGACGCAGCCGCTGCCGGACTCATCGGCAAAGTGGTTGACACAGTCAACACAGCAAAAGATATAGCACACGTCATTTGGAATGTTGGATGGAGGCGGTGACCTAGCCACATCTCCTTGGCCCAAATCAAATACCCCAAAAAGCACACTTCTCGCCGGATAATTTCCCGGCAATTATAGCGAGCGCTCAAAACCACATGGCAAGCGATCAGGATTGACATGAAATGCGGCATACTGATTCAGGTTTTTCTACGCATGCAAGCGCGTCAGGTATTTTCAAAGTTTTCAAATGAGATGAGGGCCATTTGGGCACCACCGCTGGCAGGCGCATGTTAATATAGAGGTTTTGGATTGGAGGATGAGTTCCGCAAATAATATAAGCGCTCCACATGAATTGTAACTTTATCAGTCAATGGATCAAGTTGGCGGGTCTTAATGCCATGCCCATGATTTGTAAGACTTGGTCCTCCCTTGTGGAATGATGTTGCATACAATGTTGATAACCACGAGGGATGGTGCATTTTCGATGAGAGCTTCAACTGCATCTCCAGACGAGAAGTGATTCCTCCATGGTCTAGATCATTCCAAGTCGTCAACGCATCTTTGGCCAGCGGTTCGCCCTTTGGGACATGAACTGGTACCTATGCTTGGGTAGTGGTAACCAGAACCACAATCGAAGTGACAGAGAGGCCCACGGTTGCGGATCGGGACAGTTCCACGGTAGGACGCAGATAACGTGCCCGAGTCTTGAGAAGGGAGCTGTCGTGCTGTGATAGCATGTTTTTCCTCCCCGACAGACCCGACAGGGAGCTTATAGATGCAATCAGTCGACCTGACCTAGGAGGTCCGGATTGTGAGAGTGCTCAGGGAATTCTTGATGACTTTTGGACGGTAAAACAAAAGTAAAGCTGAGGCGGCGGTGCTGGCGCTGGTGCTGTAAAGCATAGCTCTGAGAGAAGAAGCCGATGCTTGAATCCATGTTCATTCCCTTCCGAGACGATGTGGCTCAGGTGTCCCGGGCTGGGTCTGTGGTGTGGTGGTGTCGGGTGGTGGTCTGAACTTCGCGGGTGACAGGACGAGGCGGCCCCTGGACACTTTCCGCAAAGAGGCCTGTGCACTACAACCACGCGAAATTGATCTCGTCGCAACTTCGACTCCTTCAGCTGCGCGTCAAACGATATCTCTGTTGAGACTTGAAACTGGCGCGTACGTGATGGAAAACGACAACGACCTTCGATGACACCGGCTGCCACGCATTGATTCGGAAGATACTCTCAACAACCCGTCAACTCCTCCCAGCACCAACTTGAACTGGAAACAGCCTACGCGCCATGGACGATACCTCGATACCAACGCTGGTCGCCCGGCTCGGCGCTGAGGAAGACTCGACTCGCAAGATGGCTGTCTTCAAGCTGCAGTCGGCGATCGGAGATCCCTCTTTCGCAGACGTGTTTATTTCAGAAGGAGGACTGCCTAAATTGAGAGCTTTGACCCTGAGCGCGGGAGGAAATACTTTGGCATATAGCTTAAGCAGCGTCGCGAGACTGTTGGAGTTGGACAAAGGGTGGGACGTGGTAAACCAGGAGCTCATTGGGCGGGTAAGTCTTCCTTATATAGGTCGACAGCGGGAATGCTTGTGCTACTTGTCCAACGACTGTGAACACGGCCGCTAACAATTTCCACGTCCCTTGATACAGGCGGTAGAACTCGTGGTAACTCAACCTCTGGTCAACATCCTTCGCGGCGCCATGGCCATCCTCGGAGCAATCGTCTCGCAAAACCATGGGGGACGGTCCACGCAATTGGAGTTTGGCTTCAAAGCCCTTAAACCGTCCATCGATGTCTACCCTTCATTCCTTGAGAAGCTCGTCTCCCGACTGTCTTCAGCAGACCATCTCCTCTGCGCAAACGCTCTCCAGCTCATCAACGGGTTAATGCGCGATGCCTTGACGAATGATCAGAACACTGAATGGTTCAAATTCATCAAAAAGCTGCAAGACCTTGGCGTCATCAAAGCTGTATACAATCTGATGCAAAGTACCGCGCTGCAAGATCTGGCACAACCGCTGCTGGAATTCCAGTTCTTGACCAAGATCATGTTGCGAAAATGGAGAGACGTGCATCTAGATCTGGAGAAGAGTGACCACAGAAGAGCATTGAATGCGCTGCAGACTGCTAGCTACGGCGAAAATCAGAGTAGGAAAGAGAGAGAGGGAAGCAAGAAGCATCATCCCGAGAAATGGCGAAGATTGGGGTTCCAGTCCGAAGATCCAGGCTGGGAGTTCGAAAAAGCAGGTTTCTTGGGTATGATGGACATTACCGATTTTGTGCGGAAATATGCAGACCAATTCCAAAAACTGCTTCTCGAACAGTCGGCCAAGCCAGCAGAACAGCGGTGTCCAATTGCCAGGGCATCACTAGCTGTCACGGAGATCCTCTATGATCACTTTGAAGTCGAGAAGTCGGAAAGCGAGGATGTGCAGCGCTACGTTGTCCTCGAGTCGCGTTCCAACTTTGAGCGTGCCTTTCGACCGCTGCTATTGCATTGGTCACGCCTACACACGGCAGGTCTGAATGCTTTCCTGCGACTGTGGAAGGCGACTGGGGCCGAAGTGGAAGATTTCGAAAAAGTAGAAGAGCTTGTACGGATTCTGGTGGAGCAGGTTGTGGGCCAAGCCCCTAGAATCAAAGACGTACATGAAATTGAAGAGGAAATGTCGGAATTCGACTACTCGAAATTGAGGTCGTTGCAAATGGAATTGCTAGAGCTGACATATGAGGATGCTTGGGGGCACCATTTGAGGTATGCATTGTCTCGAGATGAATTTGACAAACCTGCTAACGCCACGCAGGCAAGTTCGAGAGGAGCTGAATCATGAAGCTTTGCAATTCGTCAAAGAGCAACGTGTTCGCTGTTTGCTCCAGGGCTCTTGGTTTCCACACGTTCTCAACTACGAGACTGAGAACGGTCCCATCACGAAACAGAATCTCAATCGGCCCATGACAAGCTCGTGGCGATATGTCCGGCTGTCGCATAATCGTCGTTATTTGCACTATGCTGATTTTGAGAAGCGATTGGACATGGAGCCAGGCCTCGACATTCTCGAGGAAAAAGGTAAACAGTGTATCCCGCCCTTGAGAGAAGTACAGTTGCTGATTCTCTATGCCAGTTGACCTCTCGATTGTCTCCTCGGTCGTCTCAAACGTTTCATCCCAGTCACCCCCAACCTCTTCCTCCTCAAACGAGACAATCAAACAAGATAATCCTCAAGTCCCTACCACAACCTCCACCAAGATAACCATTCATGGCTACCTCCCAACCACTGGCTCGTCTCAGCAAAACTCGCAAGCTACGCAAAAGGAGACACCCCTCTTGCATCTTCATCCGCAATCCCATACACTCGCTTCTGAGTGGCTGGACGGTTTGCTGATGCTGCTAAATCAGCAGCCGATCACCAACGATACGAATAAGTTGGTGAATCTGATCGGCGGGTATGGGATCAAGATTCGCTTGCTGAACGTCAGATTTGAGGATCTGGCAGGGAAGGGCAATGGAGAGGAACCGGTCATGCCGGGGAGAGAAGGTGTGGACGGTGAATTTTGGTATGAGATTGGAGGGATGGAAGGGGGTGCTTGAAAAGGCAGATAAGTGTTGGAAAAGGAGGTGGGGGCAGTATTTTGTGCTATTCAGAACTGCAGATGGCGTCTGCATCGTCGATGTTTGGGACTTTTGAGGAGGGATTTCAGGGGAGGGACTTTGGGCGTGCAAGACCGAGGCTGGAATATGCGGTTCGATACCCGTTGAGCGGATCTTTCTAGGCTGGAGTTCTTTTGCGCTTGAGGGATGGCTTGTGCTGTAGATTGGATCTAAAACGACAGGACTGGACTACATCATCGGGACAGATGTTTCTCTGTACATCGAATGTACCTACTTCGGTATCTTTCAACGGGTCGAGATTTCAAAACAAATGAGACGAGGTAGCTTACCCCTGAGTACCTAAAGTCACTTGAGCAACGCCCCCTCAGTTCTCATTTCTCAAGCAGGCTTTAGGTTCAAATAATGAATGGATGAAAGACAAAAGCTTTCTCAGATTCTGGGCCAAGAGCAGTCTGTACTTTGTGGCGCGACTCACTAATAATGAGACAATTGGTCTTTGGAATCGAGTTGAATGTGCCAGCGTGCTCTGCGGTGCTCGTAGACTCGTAGTGAGTGTTTTCCCGTTTATGGAAAGCGACGATGGGTAAGTTGAACACGTGAGTGTTGATCGCCATCTCCCCCCGATCGTGATTTGTTTATTGTTTACCTCTGTCATCGACGTCGAAGCTCGAGGGTTGTCTGAAATTGCAAAAGAAAATAGTGGCCGACTGCCTTTTTTTAGTGGTTGACGGCGTGAATCTGGGCAGCGCTTGGATCCTGGAGGCTGATTTGCGGAGCGGCCCTGTGGTTGGATGGCGCGGGCAAAATTACGTGACCCGAAACGGAAGTTCGCGATAGACTTTGATTCAACCTCATGCCTTGCCGGCGACAGACGGTCACATACGAACAACCCCATCTGCGCGTCTTGACGCCGTGCGTAAGCTCCCAGTGGGCGGCTGAAGAGAACTGCAAGTCCTTCTCACGTTCGCAGCGTTGCCTGTGGCCAGCACGGTGACGCACGTCTCATTTCGCTCCTTTGGGCGGCTCGAAGCCACGAAAAGGGACGGCCGGCTCCCCAGTCCCCATCCCCACAAGACCTCATTTTAAAGTGGCCGATGAGGCGGAAAATGTGGCTGTTGTGTCTGCTCACCATGCCTGTTGTTCTCTAGTAGCCCGTGTGCCAACCAATTGTAGTCTCCGTCTGATGTTCCGCAGCACTACCCCTGATGCAAACCGCATGATGGCTTGAGCTGTTGAGCAACGTGCTCGCGTCCAAGGTAACAAAACCACCGTCTGCCCTCTCTTCATCTCGTCTGTCACGCCTTCGACTGTCAACACCCTTCCAAACACCCTGCGGCCTCGAGCCAGTTCCTCTCTCACCCTCTACAACCGCTTCACTCTTTCAGCGGGCATTCGTTACCACTTCTCGTCTCCGCGTCCAAACGTAAACAAACAAACTCTCGACCTCGACATCTACACTTGATCCTGCCAAGCAATACATCAGCATGAAGGTATCCATTGTCGCACTCGCCGCTGGCGCTCTCATCGGTGGAGCATCCGCATCTGTCCATGAGCGTCACGCCGACTTCCACAAGCGATGGGCCTCAGACTCTGCGCCTGCGCCTGCTGAGACCTGCGGCTGCAAGACTTATACGACCACCATCTACGGCGAGGCCACCTGTGAGTTGCTTGCTTGTCTTAAGGGTGCAATCCCATGCACGCGTCCATTGACTGATGCCCGCTGTAGTGATCCCTCAGCTTCCCTCCGCCGAGGTCAACAGCACCAGTGTTCTCCCGGAGACCACTCCCGCTCCCGTTTCCACCGTCATTGTCGTCCCCGTCCCGACGCCCATGGTCACTACATGCGAGACTCCAGGAACATACACTTTCCCTGCGTCTACCGTCACTCTCACGTCCACCACCGTTGTTTGCTCCGCCAGCTCCACCTCTGTTGCTCCGGGACCTTGCACATATGGTGGTGTGACGACTTCGGTTTCCGCATCCACTACCGTCACCTGCCCGTACGCGACGGTCGAGACGAGCGGCAGCGTGGTCACCAGCATCATCAAGACCACTACTTATGTGTGCCCGTCTGCTGGTGTCTATACCATTGCACCCACCACAACCAGCGTCAGCGAGAGCACCGTCTTCGTTTATCCCGTTCCTGAAACCTATGAGCCCGGAACTTATACTGCTCCTGTTCAGGTCGTCACCATCACGGAGACGTCCAAGGTTTATGTCTGCCCATTCGAGACCATCAGCCCCAGCAGCTCCGCTCCTCCCCCACCTCCAAGCACAACTGCGGAGGCCTCGTCTGCGCCCCCACCGCCACCTCCCAGCTCCTATGTTGCACCTTCTCCCTCCAAGGTCTCCTCGGTAGCTCCTCCACCCCCGCCACCAAGCTCATATGTTGCTCCTCCTCCGGAGTCTACTTATGAGGCCCCGCCTCCCGAGTCTACTTATGAGGCTCCATCTTCTGTGGCCCCCAAACCTTCGCCTTCTTCCAAGCCTAAGCCAAGCTCTGCTCCTGTGCACGGCGACAAGTGGGCCATCACCTATACACCCTACACCACCGACGGCCAGTGCAAATCCTCCGACGAGATCTCCTCCGATGTCGCTGGTATTGCCGCCATGGGCTTCAGCACCGTTCGTGTCTATGCCACTGACTGCGATGCCCTCGAGAATGTTGGTGGTGCTTGCAAGGCTTCTGGTCTCAAGATCATCCTCGGTGTCTTCATCGGCCCTACCGGCATCGGAGGATCCCAGGACCAGGTTACAGACATTACTTCTTGGGGCAGCTCGGGCAACTGGGGCATGGTTGAAATGATTGTGGTTGGAAACGAGGCCATCTTCAACAGCTACTGCAGTGCTGAGGAGCTCGCTGTCTTCATCACCACTTGTAAGGGTGCTTTCGGCGGCGCTGGCTACAACGGTCCTGTCACCACCACGGAGCCTCTCAATGTTCTCACCGAGGCTGCTAGTTCCCTCTGCGGTGTCATGGACGTTGTATCCGCCAACATCCAGCCCTTCTTCAACGCCGATGTCACTGCCGACGACGCCGGTGACTTCGTCGCGAGTCAGATCAAGCTTGTCGCCGACTGCTGTCCTGGTCTCGAGGCCTACAACTTGGAGTGCGGCTGGCCAAGCAGCGGTTCTCCCAACGGCGCCGCCGTCCCTGGCCGAGATGCTCAGCAGAAGGCCATCGCGGGCATCATTGAGAAGGCCGGTGGCAAGACCGTCATTTTCAGCTTCCAGGACGACAGCTGGAAGGCGCCTGGTGAATTTGGTGTCGAGCAGCACTTTGGCTGCTCCGATCACTTCTGAAGGGATCGCGGAGGCTAGAACTGACTCTGGAAACACATCTTGTGAGACCGGATTGAGGCAACGAGTTACGGCAATTCAACTAATTCTATGTATAGTGTCTAGTTCTGCTTTTTAGCATCTAAGGTTCCATTGTGGCAGCATGGATGGGCCAGTTCTGGTCTGGTCTGGAAAAGCAGCCGGATGGGTGTGATCTTGTCTCCTTCGTTGTGTGTAGCTAGTGTATAATTTGAGTTTGTGAGTCCACATCGTCATGAAATGTCCCCAAAGTGGTGAATGTGTGTCGGAGCTGCTTTGATATGCCTTGCATCGGACGTGCTACTGTCGATTGCAAGTCCACAGTCGTTTTTGAAAGAGGGAAAAACAGCACAGCCCCTGACGGATCGTACCTCGTAAAGCTAGCACCTTCGTTTAGGCCAATTAGATAGGACTTCGGGGTAGACCCATAGAATGTGCTTCAGGATCTACTAAGGAGTTCTATAGATCTACCGTGGCTTCTGCAATTTTTCTCCTTCGGAAAACTTACACTGGACTTGCAATCGACAGTATTAAATCTCGATGAAGTGCAGGTGGAGGGTAGTTTGATGCTCACGTGCTCTGTCAGTGTATTGGCCAATGACGAAAAGCCCGCAGTGCGGGCATCTATGCCAAGCCTTTTGCACGTTTTCGCACAAAACTTTGAGGCCTTCGCAGCAGAACCTCGACTTCTCTCACTCCAAATCCTCCGTCACTACCCGGCAGCGATGGCATCTCCTGCGACAGTGGGCCCGCCGGCTCCTCCACATCCTGACAAGAGCCCACATCCACCCTCTCTGAAGCGCCCAAGAAGCAGTGAGGACGACACCGGAGCCTCGAGCCCGACGAAGAAGCACAAAGTCGATTTCAACGAGCATGTCACTGTCCATCCTCCGGACGATCCGGACGACAAGCCAGATGATCTGGTACGGGAAGAGGTTCGCAGTGCTTTGTCCCAGCAACTGCAAGGCAACGGCTCCAAATACGATCAGCTGAAGCAATATTTCACTACGAAGCCTCATGAGGACGACGCACTGTCTACCAAGCTTCTACAGAAATATGTTACTGCTCTCAGTGGACACTCCAGCTCTCTTAACCGGACGTGCGCCAGCCTTGTCCACGCTGTTTTGAAGTGTCGGTGGCTTGGACGAGACCAGGAATTTGTCAATGCATATGCCCGGCTTCTCGCAAATATCATATCCTCCCATGGTGGCTTCACTCAGTCGGTCCTGCACATGCTTGTTGGTAAATTTGATCAGCGTATGTATGGACCTTCAAAATTACCATGCTCTTCCTGATCTGATCTGGCAGTACGTGCAACTGAAGGAAAACTCCCAAACCACGAGGTTATAAAACTCCCTGTACTTCGAAAACGGGTCCACAGCGTGCTTGGGTTTCTTCTACGTCTCATACCTTCTGCGAATGCCTCCATGACGTCCGTCCTCATCGGCAATTTTCCGTACATTGACGAGAATGTAAAGCGCCATAAGGAGTATATTGGCAACATCCTGAGACTTGCCGAGTATGCTGTGGAACTCAAAGACCGCATCACCTCCATGGTTACTGAACGTCTTGTCAAGATCGATGTCCAGATGCAGACTCGGCTGGAAGATTTGGAAGAAGGACGAGCAGAAGTTCTACTGAAGGAGATCTTCCAAGAACAGAATGATGAAGATGGAGACTCCGATGATACTGGAGACTCTAGCGATGACGACGAAGATTTAGAACCAGACCTTACTGCTGTCGAGAAGCAAGAGCTGGAGTTCAAGACCGCTATGGGTAAACAAGACGCAGTCATGACCATGCTGTTTGAATTCTACGATCCCGTATTTCGGGATGGGAAAGATTCAGCGATCAACCAAAACTTTCCGGTCATCCTCCATCAGTTCGTCAACACGGTCCTCCCAAGCTACCGGTCCCGGCATACCCAGTTCTTGATATTCCACTTCGCACAGTCGTCACCAGCCTTGATAGAACGCTTTACGGAAAGCTGTGCGAACATCATACAGGACATGACCCGACCGCGCTTGGTGAGAATGGCTGCCGCCGCCTACCTTTCAAGCTTCATCGCCCGTGGAGCACGCATCCCTGCCAGAATGGTGAAAGACGTTGTCGATCTCCTCGCCTCTCAATTGGAAAAACTCCGGTCGCGATACGAAATCGATTGTCAAGGACCCGACTATGCGCAGTACGCGCCCTTTTATGGAGCTATGCAGGCCCTGATGTACATTTTTTGCTTCCGATGGAGGGACCTCATCATGCTCGACGACGACAGCGCACCGTTTCAGGACGAGGACATTTTTGATTGCCAAAACCTTCATTGGCATCCTGGACTATTCGACACTCTTGACAAGTGCTTCCATAGCCGCCTCAACCCTTTGCGGATCTGCGCTCCGCAGATAGTGTCGCAATTTTCACGCATTGCAAATATGGTCAAATTTGCCTACGTTCACCTCAAATTGGACTCCAACAAGCGTGTCCGGCTTTCGAAGCCCATTGTTGCGCCCATTTCCAACTACACCGGTTTCCAAAGGCGGGACACGGCCCTTACGGTGAAGAGCGGGGAATCTGGTCTCATAATGGAGGCATACTTCCCCTTTGATCCTTACCAACTCCCGAGGAGCAAGAAATGGGTCGAGAGCGATTATCTGACATGGAAATCTATCCGCATAGGTGACGACGAGGAAGATGACAGCGACAGTGACGGCGACGTGGACGTGGACGATGATGAAGTTGGAATCGAGCCCATCGAAGAAGATGAAAGTGAAAGCTCCCCGTGATTCCCACAAGACTCGTGGGAACGGCGACCTGACAGAACGGCGACCTCTTGTTCCTGCATTTACTCATATTATGTTGTACATTGCATTGATTTGGCGTGGCATTCGCATGATCTCTGCCAAGCGGCGTCGGTGTTGCATAAATATGATCTCACGGTCGACCAAGCGTCCCATTTTCGGTTTTAAATCTGAAGTTCAGCGTGGGTCAAAAAATTTCTAATTTCAGCCGGATAGTAAGTTCGTTAAGTGGTACTCCTGGTCGCACGGTGTGATTTCTACTAGCAGCCTGAAGTTAAGGCGATCAGCTTCAGACGTAGCCGAGTACGTATATCAAAAATTGATTACTCCAGCGCTATCATATTTGCAAACTACATTGTTCTCATGATTCGCCTGCGTACAAGATGGGCATCTGAGCATGCTCCAGACTCCAACAGGGGTGGGTACCAGCCAGCTCCAATATCAAGGTACTCCGAATTATTTTCCCAACCCTAGAGGATCTCTTCCGCTGCCCCCACCTGTATTGCGTCCTTTGTACGCGCCGGATAAATGCCCCTTTGCGCTGGCTTGGCCACGGGTAAGGCCAAGTGGGTTTTGAGCGGTCGAGGCGCGAACTCCTGATGCATTCGTAGCGTCTTTAATCGAGTTGCCGTACTCGCGGGTGGAAGAAGCCCAGCCCGTGGTTGTGTTGGTTATGCTGTCACGTTTGTTAGAACTGACAGGAGTCAAACGGTGGTTAAACTACGCACCCTTTACCAGCATTTTGGCCGGCAGCAGACACGCCGTTCCCCACAGCGTTCACGACACCTCCGGCTGCGTTGCCAACGGCGGAGGTCGCGTTTTTGACTTGTCGGTTGATCCAATCTGCCATAGCGGTGTGATTAGACTGGTTTTCTTGAAAAAATGATCTTTGGTGGGTAAAGGATGAGGTTTGCGATACCAGTAAGGTTCTTCTCGATACTCGCCAGAGGGTTCATCTTCGGTTTTGGTTCTGGCCTGGCGCAAGTTTGCTCGAGGCGCGCGGAGCTACGTCAACGGCGTCAGGGCGGGTGGCGACTCTCTCTCCCTCGAAGACCCATCCCTGTCGGACCCTGCGTACTGCCAAGACTTTGTAGAAATCGCTGTCACGTGCCGTGCGAGCAACTTCAACTGCCAACTGCCACTGCCACTGCCACTGTTTACTTCCACCTTCAAGCTCAGCCGTCCCTGATGTAAACATCCACCCGTCACCCACCTGCGACGCGTCGCGCACTCCTCCGCCACCCGACTCATCTCTGCAATTGAGGTGCCATCGCAAGCGAGCGCGCTTGACGTCTTCAACCTCCACCTCTCTCGCGTCCTCCGTGTCAGATCGCGCCTGCGCTTTCTTCACCCCACTGCCTTTCCTCTTCACCATCTTCTCTTTCCCAGCTACTCGACTCCTGCCTCATCCAGCAATCAGCTCTTCCTCTCCACAACCATCATCTACAGCCATCTCCATCTCAAAGTAAGTTCCTCCACTCTCACGAGTCTCATCTTGCCCCAATTGCGCCGCAACAAACTTCACCATGGCGGGCACTGCACTCGACTCGAAGCGACATGGCATTGTCCTCGACCGTCACGAGCCTGCCATTCAATTGAGGCACGCACTGAACTCTCCGCTCACACATCACGCAGACCAGAACTTCTCACACAGCACTATCCCTGCTGTTCGATTCTACCGCTCCAGCCACTCAAGCGACAACTCAGGCGGACAACGGAAACCTCTGCGCAGACCTTCGAAACCGGGAAATGCACATGCTGAGCGGAGCTTGCCAATTTCATTCACGTCTCCGCTCACTCCACCGTTGACCATGGAGTCTCAACGCTTCCTCGACCCAACGGCCGCTGGCGGCGGTCACAAGTATCGGCAGATCCAAGATGCACACAACATGCAGCGAGCCGTTGCCGAGAGGGCAAGTAGGGAGAAAAAGGACCCTCCACCATATGAGTTTCTTGAATTGATCGGGAAAGGCACCTACGGGCGCGTCTACAAGAGGTAACAAATTTCATTTCTGGGAGTGAATTGGACCATGTCTGACTTGAAAACTCGCAGCACAAACACGGAAACGAACAAGGTCGTCGCAGTCAAGATCATTGAAGTGGATAAGCCAGATTACCAGGCCGATCTTGAGGGCAAGGACGATTCCATTCCCAGCTTCCACAAAGAGACGAATATCCTACGACAGCTTCGCGACAGCAAGGCGAAGAATGTCAATCAGTTCTACGATGCATTCGAGTTCCACTCTCAACTCTGGATTGTCACCGAGTACTGCCCCGGTGGCAGCGTCAAAACCTTGATGAAAGCTTCCACCATCCCTAATCAACTCGAAGAGGCATACATAATCACCGTTGCGCGCGAACTTGCTGTTGCACTCCAAGCAGTTCATGCCATTGGTATTGTTCACCGAGACATCAAATGTAAGTAACGTCAATGGCTCCATATTCGGAGACGCTAACGTCATTCAGGCGCAAACATTCTCATTCGAGAAGATGGACTGCTGCAACTTTGTGACTTCGGGGTTGCTGCGACTCTGGAAAGTCAATTCTCGAAGCGATCCACCATCATCGGCACTCCCCATTACATGCCACTTGAGCTTGTTTCAAGGTTGGACCAGATGGGCAGTGGAATCACATACGGTACCGAGGTCGATTGTTGGGCCTTCGGCATTGCTGTGTACGAGATGGCCACTGGCAACCCGCCAAATGCACATATTCGGCCACAGCAACTGGGCAACGCACTGAGGGCTCCGCCCCGCCTCGAAGGCGGTTCGTACTCACAAGGCCTCCGCGACTTCATCAGTTTCTGTCTCGCAGAGGACCCCACGAACCGTCCATCAGCAAGTCAAATTCTCGACCATCCATACATCGCCAACTCCAGCGAGCAGCATCCGACCGAGGATCTTGCTGTCTTGGTCCAGCGATACGCCGGATGGGAGCGCAGTGGCGGCCAGAGGGCCTCACTCTTCCAGCCCTTTGGAGCAGAGCTTCCCGAGACGCTGCAGCGAGCAGCTGACGATGACGAGTGGAATTTCAGTACAACGCTCGAATTTGATCGAAGGTTTGCAGAGGATAACCCCTTGCTCGATCCTCTGTACTCCAACAACAATTTCCTCAGTGAGCACGGTGCCGACCAAACTCCAACAACTTCAGGTCCACAGGAGATCTCCAGGTTCGATTTGTTTGTGGAAGAGCAACGCATTCAACGGGGCGAAAAGGCCATGCAGCGCCTGTTCGATCCCAACGCAAAGCCATACAAGTACGGAGAGCTCGAGCGTAGAATATCGGACCTACCGCTGAGGAATATGGGGACGGGCAGCGCTGGTGACCGCACGACGATGATCGACCTTGATGATGTCCATACAACCATTCCGAGTATTGATCTCGGCAGCATGTCCACGCTGCGGGCGAAGAGATTCAATGGGTTCAGTTACGACGACGACGAGGATGAGCAGGACCTTGCCTTTAGCGACAATCGATACAGCAAACGCGCTACCAAGGATTGGACCTTTCCAATGCAAACGGCGCCTCCAGACAATCCCAACCGTCGTACGCAGGACTGGACCTTTCCGAAGATGGATGCTGGCGGTCGAGATTCAGTCAGTCACCAGACCTCGCGGCGCATGCCTGATCTCGCGGTGCCTCCAGCTGCTGGCAATCGTAGGACTCAGGACTGGAAATTTCCAACCTTTGACGAATTGGAGACGAGGCATTCCCGCGATATGTCTGAGCAGTTTTCTCGTCCGGCTCCTTCCATGCCAGGAGCTGGATTCCGTCCAATGCTCAAGCATGCTGCGACAACGGGAGATCTCAGTAATATGGTCCCATATCCAAGGAGCGCTTCTCCGGACCGTGGCTCTCTGATCGATCTTGATGTGGCGCTTCAGCCCTCGCATGACTTTTCCCGCCCCGGCACCTCCATGTCCATGGTTGGATCAGAAACGACCGAGATGACCAACGATGATCCTTTTGCTCTTGAGGACCAGCTTCAGACTCTGAAGCTCAGCAATCAGGGTAGCAACAGGCTCTCAATGCATATGAAATCCCAGTCTGAACCATCTGCCCAAATCTCCGAGCCGCCAGCAGACACCGAGGAGCGTGAATACGGGTCTGATCATGGTCCGTCCCATCCGCGATCCGCGAGTCAACTCAGCAACCACAGCAATCGGTCCAGTTCGCGCCGTCAAACGGGCCGACCCTGGGGAAAGAAGGGTGAGACAAGCGGTTTGCAGAGGCGTTGGGCCAACAATTCCTTCGAATTGGGATCAGAAGGAGAATATGACGCTTCAGAGTCCGATCTTGATAGCCATCGAGCTGAAGGAAGGCTCCATTCGCTTCCATCGAACAGCATCGACCTGGATAGTATGCCTCGCCTTCACTCTGGGCCGCTCCCCCGATTCTACTGCGACCTGCCGGAGCCGCACCAGCTTAATCCGGATGTTTTGAGGCTCGATGCGGACCCGGAATTGATGGTCAGGGAACTTCAAGACTTGTCGAGGAGTTTCTTCAATCATGTTCGAGTAATGAGGCAAGTCTACGCTGTCGGCGACGAAACCCAGAACTACGAGCCTTTCGAATCGACTGCCGGTGGCAGTGCAGCTACCCGTGACTACGGGCAGCGCGAGACTGCCGGAGAGGCCGAGTGAGTATCGTAGCGGTGACGCCAAAGAACAAGCGGTCGCTATAGCGAAGCTTGCGCGAAACCTTCTCGATGTTTACCGAACCGCATTAACCAAATTACCGAAATAGAGAACTTGGGAGGAATGACGCGTCACATGATGACAACAAGAATGAGAAAGATCGGGCGGTATATTGGACGAGAAAAGACCGCACCCTTGGAGTCCGAGCCGACGACGATCAGGATTTGGACAAGTACTGGGCGGAAGACGACGATTTGAATGGAGTCGGTCGCGCTTCAAACAAGGTCGCCAAAAAGGTGCGATTTGCGAACGACGACGAGGATAACCTCAAGCCGAACAATGATCCCGCTTTCTCGGACCGTGACGGCCATCATCGGCGAGGTTCTGTCACAATTCGCCAGCACGAGACCCAGCCGAGTTGTGGACTTCGTCGCCGGAACGCAATCAGAAGACCCAAGACCTATCAATATTATCGCCCAAACCTTGTCCTCTCGCCACCAAGTCCACCACGGAGTCCCCCTCTGCCGCCAACGCGCACACACGAACGTTTCCGTCGAGATCGACTCCGCGCGCCATTCCAGCGAGCCGATCGACCGCGCCAGATCGCGCCCGAGGACAAATGGCTGGATCCCTCTTGGATGCCCCATAACCGCAAGGGTGGGAATCGAAGGCACGGAATGGTTGACTTCGCGGATCGACCCCAATTCCTATGAATACAACGAAGAAATCCAAGAGAAATGACGAAAAGATACCATGGTTCATGGTGCCAGCATGAAAAGTACATGAGATGGAGTTAATTGGCGTTAAGGTAATGCCCGGTATTTGGCTGACTTGTTTTGTGTCATGGACGGACACAGCGACTGGCTTTTGATTCTTTTGTCTAAACCTTTCGAGAGAGAGTTTCTTTTCTTTCTGTGTTATCTCTCTCGACGATTGGCGTGGACCGAGCTTTTGCTCTTGACTTTTGGTGCCATTGCACTTTTTCTAACTAAATTGATGGAAAACCTCTAAAGTGGGCTGCATGCATTGAGCAACTTGAGCCAGACATATGCACCTTTTTCAACTAAACTGATGGAAAACCTCAAAAGTGGGCTGCATGCATTGAGCAACTCGAGCCAGACATATGCACCTTTCCTAACTAAATTGATGGAAAACCTCAAAAGTGGGCTGCATGCATTGAGCAAATTGAGCCAGACAACCTATGCATAGGTACATAGTTAGCATGAAGCAAAGAGATCTAAGCTTCATCACCTTGTTTTCAAGCTAATCTATAGCTGCGGTAAACGCGCATATACACCAGTGAAAGTTGTTGTTGCAAGAGGACGTTATTGTATCATTGGAAGGAAATTGACCCAGAAGCTCATTTGGGGAAAGACGGTGGAAAATACTACCGATATGATGTGAACTAGCGGAGGAAGATGGTCTATTTTACATATTTACCCAAACTCATAGCAGGATGGCAAGTATCAGTACATGGCTCTGCGCCAAGCTCTACATTCTCTTCAGGAGGAGGTAGAAGCACTTAAGTTTCCAAGAATTGGATCGATAGGAGTTCGAGGACAGAGCAAACAACGCCTGCTGCAAATGGCTTTCAATTGGCCTTTGCAATGAGCTTTGCAATGAGCTTTGCAAAAGCCTCATTTTATTGAAGTGACAAAGTCTGCCCCATTTCGACCATATCAGAACCGAAAATTCGTTGTTAGGGGGAAGAGCATCGTAGTCGTCGGGCTCGGTCGTCGGGTGACTAAGCATCCAACTGCCCGTCGCCTCTTATTGGACAATCCAAAGTACCTCACCCCAAACGTCACCCGTAGGCTCGCGGCCACGACCAAAGTGCACCCAGACACCTCATTGATACCATGAGCGCCCTACGACGACTCCCGGCGCCGACAGCGCGAGCAATTCGACCAACGCTACGATCGTCACCGCGCCGGTACGCACACGATGCCCATGACGCTCACGGCAGCGGCCACCTTGCTGCGGAAGAGAACGAGAGCTTCGGGGTAAGATCTGATCCATCAGTCAAGCACCGCGGCCTGGAAATGCCGGAGCATATTCCTTGAGGCTTTCTGGCGTGAATGTTCTCCAACTGCCGCGTGAAGGCGCTTCCGCTGCCTCATCTCCAATCCCTCCGCGAACCCCCGCAATCGCACTCACAGCCAGCTGACGCCCGCAACAGAAAGGCTTCTACTTCACCCTCGCTCTGATCCCCACTTCCTGGGTCCTCTACAAATTCAACGACGAGGACAGCGCACTGCGAAAATACATTAGCAGCTGGGACGGGCTGAAGGAGCAGTGGGCGGATAGGAATAAGCTGCACACAGACCTGATTGAGCAAGCTGCGGCGGATCGGCACCTATTTCTGGGTCAGAAGGGCAGCAGGCATGTGGAATTGAAGTATCCTGAGTGAGTGCTATTCCTCCGGAAGTCAGAAAAGTCGGGAGACAAAAGAACCTTTGTGCGGATGCGTTCGAGATGGCTACAGGACCACGAGGCTTTTAATCATCTACTGACTCAATTCCTTACAGGATGCTCAACCAAGGGTCTCCGTACAATGTGCCCGCCGGTCACTACGCCAATCTGGACAAGGTCATCGAGCACTACAAGAAGCAGAACGCGGAGGAGGACGAGAGGGCTATGGAGGCTTACAGGCAGAGGGAAGCGGCGAAGAAGTAGTCGATACGAGCAAGAAGAGCTGATACAGGTTCCGGAGCGCAATAAAAGCTGCGTGCCAGGCCCTACGTGTACATATCCCTGTCGGGACGTCGTGAAGTGGACAGAATTACGATTCGTTTGTTCAAGAACTTCCGCTGCTGTTCGAGGCCGGCGAAGCGAGTGGGAACACTTTCTGAAGTTCAATGGCCAATTCTATCCGTGTCTTAATGACCGGTGCTGCCAACGGGACTTGAAGTGTCATTACAAGCCAGCTGGACTTGCAACTGCATTCGCACGGAAAAATCTCACAACCGGAGAGACTCGAGTCTTCGGGAAGGTCTTACAACCCCATATCTCGCATATCTACTGTCACAGGCCTTCAGTGGTAATCGAGCAGGGAAGTCGATATCATGTGATTGATGTTATACGCGGTTTACGCTATAGTCCGCGAGTCACAACGGTAAGAAAGCTCGTCCTATTACTTCTGACTCGCAGGTGAACCTCCGTTCCGCATACTCTGAAAATTCTTCACCTTGGGAATCCCGGCGAGTCGGATCCACCCACGAGTTTCGCCATATCAGTCAACAGCTGCATCACTACAGTACAACGACGATAAAGATAAGTGTCTGCGCATATATTGTTCGGAGCGAAGTCCTTGAGCGAATTTCTTATCTCGTCATTATCTGCCAAAAACAGGTGAAACCATCGTTACTCCAAAATTCTCCGATGACCCATTGCACCGCGACTACAATCCCGTCCGAGGTCGGGATCAATAGTGGGATTATAGGCTCCTCAGTCAACCGACGACCCACGAGCACGTTTCAAAGCATAACTACGAAAGCAAATCGGCCAACCCACCGTGTTGGAGAAGTTAGATTCTCTCATATGGAATTTTATGGGTGCTGTTGGACGGGTCGTCCAGAGTCATGTCGCTGCAGTAGCCGTGCTGACGATGCCTTCCAGTGCTGGACCCGAAAGTCTGGATAGGCAATCCTGCACAAGTCTGCGGCAACAGCCCGGATAGTAGCAGACAAACAGACGGTCTGAATCAAGTCGGAAAGAGCGGGCTGGCGGCCTGGCTGGCTTGGTTGTGCTCTTCGCGTGTCTCACATGTTATCGGCTTCGCGCAGAACAGTCGCGTGAGGGGGGCGGCACTCGACGCTCTTGGAGAGGGATGCAACTTGTGGGACTGTGGAAGATGCAGAGAAATGCTGGAGGGGGAACTCGAGAAAGACGACGGTGGAGGAGAAGGACAATTCTCGGCTCGTGTCACATGGTGATGACATGGAATATTCTCTCTGTGGTCGGAATATAGAACAGGAAACACACCACGTCGGAGCCGAGGAGATTGTGCAATTGCCAATGAGACTACACAGACGGCTTCTCGAAGTGATAGGAGAAAATAACTCGGGACGCGAAGGCTAACAGAAGTAAATATTCAAACATGATTCCCTGCTTCGAGGTGTCTCGAGTCCTTGACAAACCGGGCGCTCGAAGCGCGGACAAACAGCTCGAGAGTCGAGACAGACGACTGCTTGAGGCTTGTGGGCCTTCGCTCCCTTTGCCTTGTTGGAAGGGCGGGACTTGTCGTGACGGAGCCGGCGCTGTGGACGAATACGAAAGCAGGAAACCCTCAGCCTTCAGAGCACCGCCGGCAGAAGGTGTTGACCATGAGGCTTGGGCCCTGGGGTTGGGGGTTGGGGGTTGGCCGTGTGGATGAAACACGGAGTGACATGCTGTCGGGACGACGCCGTCTCGTCCGAGGTCTCGCTGCTCTGTCCGGCTCTCGCAGTCGCTGCAGCGTGGTGACTGTGGTGGATCATGGGCGCATTGACGATTGAAGAGACGAAGGACCAAGCGGAGAGCGCAGACCAGGAGTTGGCGAAGAGAGTCAAGGGCCTCTAGGCGGCTTCATGAAGCCGGTTGCCAGGAACTTCCATGGAGAGTACTTGGGAAGCGCAGACGAAGCGCAGACGATTGTGCCGTTCACTGCCGTGGTGATGCAGTGATGCCTGAGGTGTGGTGTGCTTGTTCCATTTTTTGTTGTTCACAGATCCCAGACTTGATGCAGAGAATACAAGCATACGATGGCCCAACCGTTGGTGAAGATCCGGGATTGATCCTAGGAGGTTCACGAGAGTCTCTCTGAGAAGTCGTCCCAGTGGATTGTTCATTCTTGCTCTTGAGAATCTTGAGTCTTCAGTCCTAGACTCTTCCATGCCTCTGGCCATGCACCTAATTTTGGCGCGTAGGTGCAGCTAGCCAGCCCATGCCATTGGGTCTCCCCCTGCAGCCCGCAATGGACGGATGAAGTCGTGGGAGAAGCAGAAGGGCGAGCGTGGCGAACGTCGACGACTCCACCCACAGCACCTTCAAGGCTTCAACCATGGCCTTGTCGAGCACGCTATCTGGCGGGTCACTGTCACAGCCCACATGCACTGCACAGGACAGCCTGGAGCCGAGTTCAGAGGCACACAGGGCAAGAAAGCCACTTTTGTCTCTGCCTGTGTCTGCCACGTTCTTGCTGACGGGGGCCAAAGTTGGCGATTTGGAAATCCTCCAGCGTCGGCTCCGTGGTTGGCGGTGATAGGAGGCTTCGAGACGCGGAACAAGGCCTGCTATAGGCATGGAGCCGCATGGTTGCTGCCAGTGCTGGACATGTCTGCCATCTGCTCCTCAGTCAGTGGTGAAGATATCAGGCTTGTCCTCAGAGTCAGGCTTGTCCATTCAAGGGATCTGTTCCCCCACGGCAAAGCACATCTGCAAGGCACCACCAGTCCACAACGCGTGCGAGCTGCTCAGCCATGTGCACAGTGGCCCCCCTTGATATCGCCTGCGAGCTGCGAGAATATATATTGTCGCCTTGCCTTGACGCTGCTCGCCCTCTGCTCGAACTTCGCCGCAGCCGAGTGACCTTATGAGTCTCCAGCGCAAAGCCTTCGTCCATATCCATCCATCCTCGCCGCTCGTGGTTTCCTCGTGGCGGCCGCGAAGACTTTCCTCCCGATTCCCCTCGTCGTTCTGATCATACCTATACTCGTACCACTGCAACTGCACCCACCGTCCTCCTTGATAATAAATATACTCGCACCTCCTCCTCCCTGAAACTCTCCCTCAGCCTTCAGGTGCCTAAGATTCGGTCCCAGCTCTCCCCTCCTCCGCTCCTCCTCTTGCTCGAGCGTGCCAGTGCCTGCGTTTGCTCGCAGCTGGCCAGCACCATGGCGACCGCGGGACCTGCCCGCGCGTGCATGCAGCAAGATGAATTCGAAGCCTTGCCCGTTTCAATCCAGTAGGTTTCCCCCAAGAAGCTCTCATCAATGTCCCCTCTCTCTTCCCCTCCCCTCCACTCCAAGTTCCCCAGGTGCAGTAGCCCGCGCTTTATCGAAATGGCCCCGCGCGTGGGCTCTCTGGGCTCGTTTGAGGACTGACTTGCACGCGTTGGCGGCTGCGTCGTCGGCTCCTGGCTCCATCACTGGCGCTCGGTCGACTGCGTCCCTAAGCTCCTGCATGACTAGGCCGATGCAAACGGTGGCCCTGACACAGGCACAGGCACAGGCACAGGCACAGGCACAGGCGGGGCTCCGTGCTGCGTGTTTCCAACTGGACTTGTGGACCTTGTCGGGCAGACAGGCTGACATTCATATAGGAGAAAGTTCTTCTCGGACCTCGAGCGACTTCGCATCGCTGAGAAGTCGGCCTTGCAACGCTCTCGTTCCCACAGGGCCACCACCATCCCTCAACCCAGGCCCAGCCTCCATCACCGCCGCAAGTCCAGCGCCGTTTATACTACTGCCAATCTGACACGAGCCGACACTCGGTCCCACCGGTTGCAAAAGCCACGCTCCGTGCGAGACGAATACTTCCACATTCAGCGGGAGGTGCAATGGTTTATTGCCTTGCCTGATAAGGTTCGCAGGCAGATCTTCTCGCAGGAAGAACAAGTGCTCCTCTCCGCTTGGTGCGATCAATACATCGCTCCTGAACCCTCCGTCAACTTGTCGCGCTTCGCTCCTGAAGGACCTGAACCCCAGGTCGTCAACTTCTCCTACCCAAACCGCCAGCGCCAGCAGGCCGCCCTCGTCAGAGCTTCCCTCGAGAAGGAGCAACGTTCGCTGTCCGACGACTCATCCATCTACGATCACACCGAAGACTCTCTCGACGACAGCTCTGCCATTTCCGACGAGATGGCTTCCTGCTTCGGCGACAGCACCCAGTTCTCTGGGAGCCCCCTCAACAGCAGACATTCCAGAAAATCGTCTGTCCGCCGGACCCTGTCGATCAATTCCAACAACTTCCCCCGACAGTCAACATCTTCTATACCTCCAATCCCGCACTCACCAATGTCCCCTGCCTTCAAACGATCTGGAGGTGGCTCCACGTCCTACCCCTTCCCTCCGCCCGAAAATCGCCCTTCAATGGATCCTGCAGCGATACACTACCGCGACCCTGAGGCACGCATGAAACTCCGCCAATATGCTACGCCGCAAAAGTTCGACGAAGCAATAGAGTACGGCTTTCCAACTGCCAGCGTCCCAAGCACTCCTTCGACGCATGCTGTCGATCTCGGTCCTCTCAATTTCACCCCTCTCACCCTCAGCCAGGATCTCCAAACTTTCATGCGCGACGACTGGTTATCATTTCTTGACGGGCCCAATGCCGAACATGAGGAAGAGGAGGAAGCACATGGTGAGGAAGACGAAGACGATGAAGCGTCTCTGCCAGATGCTGAGAGTCCAGTCACACCTCCAAGCTCTGCGCAAATGTTCACCAAGGCTGGTGCCACACGGCTGCCATCATCCAATTTCTCCTCCATTGACTCTGCGTGCCTGCCGCAGACCTTTCCCAAACGCACCGATTCCTTCGGGCCATCCCTACCCGCCAACAGAGAAATGACAATGCGGATGACTCTCACGCGACCAGATCTCCGTGCAGATGACGAGGCGCTCTACGGCTGGCAGGGCCGAACGTCAAACTCGAGTGCAAGCAACGATCTCCTTGCGCTTGAGGACCTGGTCATTACTGACGACGCGACTGGCGCGCAGGGTGCATTTGCAGTCAAGAATAGGCGCACCAGTGTCATGAAAAAGATATTAGGCAGAGTTTCGCATTCCGCGTCGTCGTCGAAGGAGAAGCGGTGACACGACTCGGCGTCTCGCAACCTGCAGAGTTGCGACTCATTAAAATTACAACTCATGCATCCGGCCGCGACCAAGCCCTTCGAAAACCACCGAAATCGAGTGGCGTCTCTGATCGATCTACCTGTACTATGATTTCCCACCTGGACGATCAAGACGCCTTCCTTGTCTGTTTTGTCGCACTTTCTCTCCTATGTCTATTTGCTTTCTCAAATTTGCTGCGGTTAGCGGGCGTTCCGGAAAGATCAAATGGCACCGGAATCGGGATACCAAACTGTTTGCTCTGCTCCCTTGTAACAGATTTTATGTTGCAAGAGTTACGTTATCATTATTAATGTTGTGAATGTGGATTATCAAAAAGTGGGAAGTAGGGGAAGGTGACGGATTTTGCTTCAAATGGCTTTACCATTGCAAGGATCGATGTCGAGAATTCGATGCCCTGCTAGCTTGCTGGAGGCCTGCAGCGCTATCAGCGACGCAGCTTGCGTGTTGCCAATTAGCTGGTAGTTTGTAATAACAATGTGAAGATATATCATCGAAGAGACTGCTGCACTCTTGCTCCAAGATTCCTGAGAGGTTGCTTGCTGCTGTCCTTTGCTAGCTTCTACCGAAAGCAAACCTAGAGAAAGTCATGTCAAGATTAACTTTCATCTTTCTGCGAACTCATGGAAACCGCGACAGGCGCTTTGATATTTACAAACTTTATCGTCCAGATGCCAATCATGCCCAGACTACGGGACTGTTTTCTTGTCGGAGAGACTCAGAGACTACCATCCTTTCTCTTGCTCCACCACTCCACCACAGATTGCTAGCCTATATAACTGTCCACCTTACCAAAGTAGGGAGCTGGGTAGGTGACCTGCGGCCTGCCTCGCTGTATTTCCAATCTGGTGCATCGCCTTACTCGAAGCGGCGATGACCATCCATACCGAGCAACTAGATGTGGTCTACAATTTCTTCTCCTTTCTCCAGTTTGAAACCAGAACCAGTCACACGACGAAGAAAGTCCCTTTCCCGTTAAACTTCGGACCTTTTGTCAGCGCTCGGCATGACATTGGATACTTTTTCTTCTCTCCCATCTTCATCTCCAAAGTTCTGCAAGCTGCATGCAACGTGCTTTGTTGCTTCCCTTCCCTCGGGTACAGTAGAGCGACGAAACATATCTTTTTCTCCATGATGATCCTTCCAGCCTCCTTTTCGCCGATTCCAATGCTTTCCCAATTCCCACAGGGCTTGTATAGCCTTGTCTTGGGGACTCGGACGTGGAGGCCGGAAAGAGAAGAGGGAATCTGGGAAAACTTGAAATGCTCCAAAGTTCGAGAAGGACGCCAGACCGAAGAGAGACACGCCCGAGAAAGAACAAAACGATAGTCTAAATTCCACGCGCAATCGTTGCGACAACAACGCCTTTGACGCGCGAGTCGCCAGGTCGCGACGCGTTGTTCATTTGATCTCAGACTATCAAAATTGAAAAAGGGAATTTGGAAGTTGGAACAACCTCTCCTTGACTCCCGAGTCCCGTCGCCCTGCGCCCATCCAAGAGTCAGCTAGTTGAGTTATAGATAGCGCCACTGTCCACCTGACCTCGGGATTATTGTATTTGGGTTGCATCTTGCAACTTGCAAGTTGCAGCAGCTCGATGAACGCTTTGACCCCGCGCGCTGGCAACGTTTCAAGTTTCAACCAAGCGACCCGAATCGGAGAAGCACGATCAGAGACAGGGATCCAGGGCTTCTGGAAAGGGCTTCCGATGGCTCGCGAGTCGCGACCTCACTTGGTCTGATCTCCACGGGATATGGCGTGGTCGCCGTGGTGGCGAGTATACGATTACGGGGTGGACGGGATCGCAGGACACGCTCCTCCACCACCGTGCTCTCCACGGGGCGGGACGGGGCAGTTTCGGGAGTCGAGTTCCTCCCGTGGACCCCAAGTTCCCAACTCGGCCGTTGATTGTTGCTGTCTCTCACGACTCACGAGTCTAACGACTTGCAGTTGGACCAGTTTGCGGAGGCGGCTCAACTACCGCTTTGTATCGTTCTTGTCTCTCGATCGGAGTCGTTGTTGACCGCTTCGCTTGAATCGCTTCGCACCCAAGCGAAGGAAGTTAGTTGTCTGCGAGCGGATGACAGCCCACACGAACCAAAAGTGAAACGAACGAACCAACGGGGGAACCAGAACAGAGCGTGATGAGGCCTCCTTTTCACAATCACAGCTCGTGCGCGCGCTTCCAGAACCGATCTCATTTCCAATTCAACAGTTCCAGATCCAACCACAATGTAAGTTGTGTTGCTACCTGCTCTCCAGTCTTGTTTGGCCCCCTTTTCTTACGTCCGCCCCGTTCCATTGCCATGTGGGAGAGACACGAGGTTCACAGGGAAGGAAATCCCTCCGATCCTTGGATACTGGGATGGTGTTGGTCGATATCAATCATCAAACGCACGCCAATCGCCCGTCGCCCTGTGACCAGCGCCTTCTCTGCTCCTCTGCAGCAGTGCATCTCACCACGTTCACCTATCTAGCCGCCAGTCTGCGGCAGCAGCGGTGCTCAATGACTCAAATCATCATCGCCTTGTTTCTATGAAGGAAAGGCTACGAAAGAGAGAAGCGCGATTGGCGAAGTCGAGACTCAGAGGCGATGAGGCGTTTGCGAAACCGAGACTGGTTTTCCCGTTTTACGACTTACGAGAGTGATCCGAAGCTACGCGCAACGTGCCAACGGCGAACGCTTGACGGACCGAGCCTTGGTTACTTACAGGGGGCGGTATGTGGTCACAGGCGGATGCAGGTACCGTTGTTGCCGGGCTCCAACGTTATGGACAGCCGAGTCTGACTGTGAATCACTCTGACAGGAGGACGCCGATTTGGGGTTGGGGGACCTCCAAGCTTGGTGATAATCAAGACTCAAATGTTACGAATGGGAAGTTGGGTATGGAGTAGTAACGAATTGAAATACGGGAAAAGGGAATGGTGCAGACGAACAGCTCGGGTTATCAGAAAGATACTAATTGTCATACATCTACAGCCGGACTATAACTTAGGTAAGTATCACCAGAATCACCAGCTTTTCCTCAGCATCCATGTCACATCTCAGGAGGCTCGACGGAGAACAATTAGGTCTTTCTTCATGTCTTGTGACCCTTGTTGGAGAAATGGAATGATATCAACAGAGCATGTGTGTATCCATACCTGTGTAGGTACCTCTCCTTCCATCTCGCAGTGCCACATGTTTGGATTCCAGGGAAACGATTCCAACCCCGAGCTCTCGACTGGTTTCCTCCTTCTTCTGCTGTTACTCCTGCTGCGTGGGAACTGTGAGTGGTTACTGCTTGAAAACGGGCAGAAGGACAGTCTCAGCTAGTGGTTCATTGCATGATTTGCCGATAGTCGGGGTACCATTAAACCAATTCATCACCAGCTTCATCCATTCTTGTCGATCCTCTTTCTCTAAAGCCCAAGTCAGTCTCTTCGACTTGTTCACTTTTGTCTACGCCTCTACAGCCTCAAAGTAAGCTCTTCATCCGCATCCTTCTAGGAGAACAAAAGAAGAGAGTGACCTGTAGCTATTTAGCACTTGCCTTACGGTCCGGAGTAGAAGTCGAGAGACGGATATCTTGTGGTCTTGCGGTATCATCGCTCAAAGTCGATGCGTCGAATCAAGGTGAAGCCTGACATACATAAGCTCCTGCTCAGGCGGGCGCTATTAACTTCCAATGCTACTGCATCTGCGAGACCACAACCTAACCCATGCGTGAAACTAAAGGATCTTTCTGATAAAGGACAGTCGTGATATTGAAAGGTAGGGTGACAAATTGAGACAGCCATTTGTGTCTCAATCCCAGAGGCAAAGAATCTGTACATCTGATGTTAGCTTGTTGAACTCCAGAATGGTCTATGAATCTAGGAGAGATGCTGGCCTCGAGCGCTTCCGATGCATACTAACCTTGAAGCTTTTTACTTGTACATCTCGTCCAGCTGAACAATCTGTCCTAGTGGATTCCACGACCAATTCAAGAACCTCGACTATTGTGGCTCCTGAGATTGGACCGCATGTTAGTTGGGTTAGTCGAGAGGTCGGGGTTTGGCGTCAATTCAATCACCCTTCAAGTCGCAGAGGGTGGAAACCTGCTGAGTGGGTGGGTATTGCCGCAATTGAAAAAAGTTCTGGAAGTGTCTTACCAACCTACTCCAACAACTGCATACCCATGCTTGTTGGTAAGAGATCCGCTCCATGGATATTTGCGGGAGGCTGTGTATGGAGGTACCCTAGAACATACCAGTGTGGTGCCTTCAGGGGGTTTTCCGTGATCCGTAACGAGGTAGTTAGGTAGGTAGGCTACTCTTGAGGCGTGAAAAGAATGTCCTGTCAAGGATTCGGCGGATACCTTCCTCCATCGACAAATATCAGAGTTGCCAGGCTAGGATTGAAAGACCTTGGTCACGCGTCTCAGGTTTCAACTTGCAGCAAACGACCCGAATTCTTTAATTCTATCAAGTTATCCGCTCGTAGAAGCCATCTGTTCCAGGATGATAGCATTGTACGGCTCAATGGAGAGCTCTGCCACCCATCTATACCTCGACGCCAAAGACAATAGTTCCACCCAATCGCTTGTCAGAACCGACACAAAATCATGCTCGAAACACCAAAGATCGACTGAAAATTTGCGGGGGACAGTTCAAACCTTCTCTTCTATCGCAATGACGACGACGACGCAAATATCGTCAGCTTTCCCTCCGGACCAATTCTCGTACGGGAAGAGCCTCTTCACCTCCTTGGCAAAAGGCCCGTCTCGCTTCGTGTTCAAGCTCGCCTCTTTCGCTTCTCGCGTGATGGCCATAGCAAGTACACTCGGCAAGGTCGTTGATTTGCCGTCGCCGGTCTCGTTGAATGCCCCCAAAGCTAGTTCCGATATCTTGGGACCCGGAACTATGCCCTCTTCTGTGTGGACCCAGCCCTCCAAGCCTCCCATGTATCGCCCGACAATTCGCATGGTATCTTCAGAGCTCAAGTTGTCCCAGACACCGTCAGTTGCAAAGACAAGCACGTCGCCATGTCGGAGCTGGTGGTTTGTTATTTGAGACTCATCGGGAGCTTCTGCATAATGTTTCTCGTCGGCTCCGAAAACGTCAATCTGCTCCTGCATGATTTTTGGGAGTTTGCTGAGTTGGTATGGCGTATTGAACGCGTGGGTTTGCGGGCTCGAGACGTAGCGAACGGCGGCGGGCGAGAGATGGACGTATCCCGAGTCGCCCAGACTACATGTCCAAGCGCGTCAGATTTGAACCTTGGACAAGGCTTGGTTGGGCAACATTGGAACTCACTTTGCAACCTCCAATCGCCCATCTGGCTCTGCGGTGCCAGCACAAACGGTACTTCCGCCTGCAAACACAGTATTGTCCTCGAGGACCTTACTGTATGCGAGCTCCAGTAGCCTTTTCGGAGCGGCCAAGGGAGTGTCAAGAGACTCTGGAAACTTGCTGGCTAGGTTGCTCATATACTCGCACATGGTATGCGCAAAGTCGGCAGGATCCACGCCCGAATTGACCCATCCGCCAACACCGTCTGCTACCCCGAAAGATACCGCGCCTGTTGTGCCAACATTGCTGATGAAGAAAGCATCTTGGCCACTACGGGGTCGGGCTCTCTTATTCCTCTTGCCGTTGGTTTCTTTGAGGCGGAGAAACGGATTGAAGGTGAAGTGGTTCTTCATCAGGAGAAGGGATTCTCTCTTTGCAGAATATGCCGCCGAGACGCCATAGCTGAAATGCGACGGAGGTTGCGAGCGAGTCGCGGAGGAGGTCTGAAAGGATCGCGAAGAGTTCGGAGGGAGGGAGGGGGAGACTGCCGAGAATGCAAACGCTCTCTGGGGAGATTTTGCCGGTCGTGGCCGTCGATGCTGTGTCAGCTGCAGAGCTGCCGCTGTTCGACGAAGCTGTTGTGGTTGTCCTGTTCCAAAAGCCCTTTGCGATGATGTCAGGCTTCTAAATGCATTCAATTGAGCAGGAGGCTTCATGGCAGTAGAGAGTCATTGGGGGCGCGGAGGGCGGAGGTGCCGGTGGCTATTGTAATAAGCTATACATTATGGCAAAAAGTGCGGAATCGTTGAGGCGGAAGGGAGTTGACGATGCCCGTTGAGGCGTTCTGAAATCCCGTCTCGCACGTGACCGTTGCCGTCCATCATTGACCTTCAGCTCTGAGCTCGCAGGCTTCGCTCGTCGCTCAGAGCTTTCTTTGCTACACCACCAATGGACTCCCCTCTGGCGACCCGGATATTTCGGCTATTGTTTGCACACGAAACCTGCTCCTCCATTCAAACCCTCCGGTCCTCATACTCGGTGCCGCTGCAGCGCCGACTAATCTCATCAACACCCGCTCGCAGAAATGACCGCTTCGATTTCGATTCTTCGTCCAGCGGAGACGAGAGCCATTGGCAGCAGAGAACACTCTTCACAGAGGACAAAATGGAGGAGTTCAAGAAACACCCTACAGTGACTGCGCAAACATTAAGGACGAGGACTATACGGCCTAGGAAAGTCAAGATGTTGATGCGCGATTTTATAGACGGTAAGTAAGGGCACGCCCCCTCAAGAGTCTGGTTGCTAACTCCTGGTACAGATAGTCTGTACAATCCCAACTACGGTTACTTCCCCAGACAGGCCGTCATCTTCTCCCCCGGGGAACCTTTTGATTTCCCCAGCATTCCCACGGAGAACGACTTCCACAAAGACCTCTATCGGCGGTACACGCAATACGAGGACAGACTGGACGAGAAAGACGAAAACGCAGCAAGACAGTTGTGGCACACGCCAACAGAACTTTTCAGGCCCTTTTACGGGGAAGCTCTGGCGCGCTATCTCGTCACCAACTACAAACTCACTTCCTATCCCTACCATGATCTTCTTATATACGAGATGGGCGCTGGAAATGGCACTCTGATGTTGTGCGTCCTGGACTATCTCCGAGATGTCTACCCTGAGGTCTACGAGCGCACCAGATTTCGAATTATCGAAATTTCCAGCTCATTGGCAAAGCTCCAGCAAAGTCAGCTGCATCGAGATGCTTTTGCAAAAGGTCACCTTGACAAAGTCGAGATCATCAACAAATCCATATTCGATTGGGATACATATGTCTCCAGCCCCTGCTATTTCATGGCCATGGAAGTCTTTGACAATTTCGCTCATGACGCAATTCGATACGACCCTATCACCGAGGAGCCCCTCCAAGCAAAAGTCCTCATTGACCAAGCCGGAGATTTCTATGAGTTCTACGAAAGAGGTCTCGATCCTTTGGCCGCACGCTTTCTTCGTGTCCGGGATGCCGCTTGTTCCTCCCCTTACAATCATCCGTTGCGCACTCCAAAAATCATACGGAAGCTAACGCATTCACTGCCTTTTGCGCCAAATCTGACTCAACCCGAGTTTATACCCACAAGACTGATGCAGTTTTTTGATGTTCTTCACAAATATTTCCCTGCCCATAAGCTGCTGACGAGCGACTTCCATTATCTACCTGATACCGTTAAGGGTGTTAATGGACCTGTTGTACAAACAAGGTATCACAGGAAGACAATCGCAGTTACAACACCTCTGGTAAGAAGCCCATTGCCACGATAAGCCCAAAGGTCTCTGACTAACGTTTCTGCCAGGTCCATCAAGGATACTTTGACATCTTGTTCCCTACCGACTTTGCTGTAATGGAGGAGATGTACCGTGCAATTACTGGGAAGCTTACCCGCGTCTTCACACACGAGGATTTCCTCCGCAAATGGGCCTACATTGAAGACACACAGACGCAAAATGGCGAAAACCCGTTGCTGAGCTGGTATAAAAATGCAAGCGTAATGACTACGGTCTAGCCTCGAACCCGCCCATTTCGGAATACTGGAGCTGGATCGTGGCATGGCCCCATATGTAGATACTTCTTCTTGTGTATATCCCATGCTGGAGTGGGCTACCGAATACCAAACCGGCATCGATCCAGGCGACTATTCCACCACGAGCAGCCGAATAGGCTCTCTTTCAAGCTCTCTTTTTAGAATCTCCATGTGAAGAAATGTTCATAAAATAGATCTTTCCCCACTGTTAGTTGCGTCTCTAAACATCATCTGGTTCTTTTCGTACATTTTACAGTCGTTGTCGTAGTAGGTGCAAGCAATGTTTGAGAATAGCAAATCATGACGCTTGAGGAGTAGGTTAAAATGTCGGTTGTGGAGAGAAACTCGTCGACAATGTCACAAACTTGGATAGATATCCGTTGACTGGACTTTAGAAAAGGGGCCATGAAACCAGGTGAGATTTCCAGGTTCGATGCTTTTTCAGGGCTATGGCGAGGCCTCAGGACATAGAAAAGTATTGACAGTATCTTCGTCTTGATTGGTGAGGTCCCGAGTTGTCAGTTCATTAGGACTTCTCAAATCTGAGATTTCAAGGAAAGACACTCGTCGTATCAGGGCTGCTTGCCAAACGCCCGTCTTCTTGTCATCTCTGCCATGATTCAATTCTCAGTCTTGACCTCACTTCACCCGGTGAGCTTTTGGATGGTCGACGCAACACCTGCTGCCAAGAGGTCTCCGCTGTTCTGAACTTGCTCAAGGTCTCCATCGACTTTCCACACACCTGTCGTATCCACCCAAATCTCCCGCTCAACTGTTTACTTCAGACACACCACCTCCCGATAGCATCTGCGAACTAGTCTCCTGTGCTGCAAAGGTCAACATCTAGCACACGATCTCCGCCGGCTTGGACAAGATTGCATTCTTCTTTCAGGTCACCAGATCAACTGTTGACTCCAAACAATTTTCCTGCCAGCAGCATCTGCCGGAAACTTTTCCGTGCCCTGGAGCCAATATCTCCATCACACAATATCCATCTGCTCGGACAGACTTCAGATTCTCTCTCAATACTCCCAAGAGATTGTTGAACTGAGGAGCACCTCTCACTAGCATTCATCGACGGAGCGAAACACCGTCCACTCAACACCTTTTAACGGACCCACACTCAGTTACAACTACCAGCCTCTCTGGCCCTCATCAATTTCCACTTCTGTCTTTTTGACCCTCAAACAACCCAAGACGCGCACACTGGACAGTTCGCTCTTCTCTGCCTGCGAAACTCAACGGTCGGCGAGATGCCTACTTTTCAGAATATCACATGTTCCATCGACATCCCTCCCTCGAACGCCTCTCTCCGCGAGTATGAAACCACATACGGAGATGGAGTGGTTGAGACCTACGTCACCGTCCCCTCCAAACCCACGCCATTCAACATCCACTTCAGATCTACTGCTTTCATTGCACCAGGCTTGAGCATGTTTGTTTTCATCGACGGAGTCTACCAGTGCAATCGCAACCGATCTAGATTGGTCCCTCCGCCAGAAGGTGCACCTAACGACCAGAGCACCAAGACATGCGTTGAGTTCCGGGTTCGACAGAAGGAGGAGGGTGGAGAAGGAGGCTACATTGGAAATTTTGTTGGTAAAGAATGGAGGTTCGAAAAGCTTGGAATGGCCAACGGAGCTGATGCGAACAACCTCAAACCGAATGTCTTGGGCAACATTGGCATCATTGAGGTGCTAGTGCTCCGTTGCAGAGAGGAAGAGTACGACTGGATGCCAGCGCCGGTGCCGCAGCGAATGCTGCCTGAGGCGAATGTCAAGGCTACTCGCAAGAAAGCGAACAACAAAGCGCCTTCTGCCAGGAGCAGCAACAACGATGATGCTTGGGGAGGTCTATTCAACGACGGAGCAGCCGATGACAGAGACCATTGGTGTGATGTGGATCAAGAGGAGGATGAGGAGACCATGCCTGAGGTAACGATTTCACAACTTGACGGAATCAACGACCGCTCCCGTCGCTCTGTCTACAACGACCGGTACGAAGATCGAAGGAGGCCCTCGGAAGGACACCGGGACGTCATTTATGAAGAAGACGAATGGGATGGCCGAACTCGTAGCCCTGCTCGACACCACCATCACCGCTCACGTGATGACTATCCAGCCGCTGGTCGAGAGCGCGGCTACTACTCAGTCAACGCTTCAGAGGATGAGTACGAGTACAACGAAGATCGGAATCGGCGACATCGCGAGACGCGTAGTCCTATCCGCCATGCATCTCCAGCCCGTCCCGCTATTAACCGCCTTGGCTCGACGATTGATCCTGGCCCTAGCTACTCCCCCGACCGCTATCACCGAGGACGCAAAGTTCGCTCCCGTCGGAGCATGCAGAGCATCCGTTCCAATTCTCCGGACGCATCCGGTAATGGCGGCCCTGAGGGACTCGTTGATGCCTTGAATAAGCACAGGCTGGATGGGAACAACGAACGCAAAACCGGCATCTACAGAATCTCCGTCAAAGGTAAGCCAGCAGTAAGTGAAAGTGCATGAGATTAGAATGCTAACAATAGAGCGGTAGTCCCCTCATCTAGGTCTCCTAGGCCACGCAGTCGAGACACAAAGCACCGCGAGAGGAGCAGGAGCGGGAGCCCGAGCAACCGTGATACCTCCGCTTCTAGGACGAAGACATCGAAATCCAGCAAGGGCCGCCACGGCCGAAAGGTCAGTTGGGCTGCTGCTGACGACAAGCGACCCTCTACAGGCTCGGGCCGCACCAAACATGCAGATTGGAAGAAAGAGGAAGACAATGGCGGTTGGGGCCGAAACGACAACAATCAGGGGGGCTGGGATGACAGCAACCATAATGATCAAGACAATCGCAACCGTGGAGGCTGGAGTTCAGGTTCTTCTTCTGATGATACCGACACGGAAGACAATGGCAACAACAGCTGTGACGGTTGTGACAAGGTCCTTAACGATTTGAAGTTCGGGCATTGCATGAAGTGTGACAAAGATTGGTGTCATGACTGCAAGCGCTCGGGAAAGGTCTGCCATGTCAAGCGTTGCGAGGTTCGGGATGGCAAAGAGTTTTCGTCTCCCAAAGTCGAGAGCAGCGAAGAGAGCGTCGACATCACGTGCGATGGCTGCGGCAAGAATCTCAACAATGAGAAGTTCGGCCACTGTGCTCGGTGTGACAAAGATTGGTGCCACCACTGTAAATTTGCCAACAAGGTCTGCCATGTCAAGACGTGCGAGGTCTGGGATGGCAAAGAACTCTCAGGAAATGCCGACAAACGCAAGAACCGAGGCGAGCCTGGAGGCAAGAAGGGCGAGATTCCGGGCGCTTGGCCAGAAAAGTCGAGCCAGTCGAAAACCAAGAGCCATTCCGAGAAGAAGCAAAATCGAAGCAAAGATGCAAAGTCACGCTGGGACGACAAGAGCCAAGGTCAAGGTGAAAGCAACTCTGGCGGCGACTGGAATAAGGCCACTGACAACGAAGGCGGAAATACCTGGGGAGAAGACGACAACCAGACAAGCGGCGGTGGCTACTGGGCCAACAAAGCGGCAGAAAAGAAGACCGATGGCGAAGCCGATTTCACTTGGGATGGTCCGGACCAAACTGGTAATGACGATACCTGGAACCAGACCAGCCGCAACAACTGGAATGATGAGCCAAACTTCGAGACTAATTCCGCCCAAGGCTCTACGAGCTTCAAGAATAAGACATCAGCTCCCAACCGCGTCGATACCACTATCAAGCCGTATTGGTCAGCATGGAACACTCCAGGTGCCAGCTCAGCCGTAGACGAGCGTGCTGGTAGGACTTCTAGAGACAATTCTCCTCCTCGGGCTCGTGGTAGCCGCGCTAATATGCTTTGGATCGCACCAGAGGACCCATTGTACGCCATCCCAGAGGATCTCGCAGCAGAAAAGGGCGTTGAGCATCAGGTGAGACCTGGAAGGGGCGCCGAGTATACTCACCGTGTTGCAAAGCCCAGCTATCTGGATACTATGGATCGACCGTATGCGGTGTTCAGATTCAAATATAGGAGCAAGGGTAAGATCAGCCTCCAAAGATGCCTTGAGTATGTTTGAACACTAACTAATTGCTTGCAGCTATGCTCGAAAAGATTCTTGGTAAACCCGTTGAGGAGACAGAAGTCGATCTGCATAGCTTATCAAAAGAACAATTGATCCAAGAGCTGTTGCAAGCTAAGAAAGCAAAGGTATGAGCCACCAGTTCAGTTGCGTGTTATGAAGGAGAAGACTAATTTAGACATCAGGCGAATGCAGGAGACGGTGCTCAGGACGATAAAGGCGGCGCATCCGGAGGTACGAATACTTCGCCAGCCACGTCAGCCTGGGGGCAGAAGGGTGTTGACACGAAGACAGACAAATCGTGGTCATGGAAGGGCAACAAAAGCTCTGCGAATGCACAGAACGCGCCATCTCGCGGGACGAGCAAGCAAGCTACAAACACGGAGAAGACACCTCCTCACGAAAAGAGCTACAAACCGCGCAAGGAAGAAAAGACATCGGTTCCAGGCAGTGAGAAAGCTTGGGATGGCTTTCAGACCAATGAGGAGTCTGCTGACTTTCAGGACGCAAAGGAGACAATGGAGGAGGAAACTGAGGGCAACGCTGTCGCTCCAATTCCAGAGGAGCATACCGCCCAAGCAAGCGAAACCTCGGCCAATCCTAAGAACGCAAAGGAGTCATCGATTCCGGAGAAACAGAAAGAGAAAGAGACTCCAGTCAGTCCCAAGGAGTCAAAGGACGTCGAAGATAAGAATGGAACCCCAGCTCAAGAGAAAAAGACCCCCATCAGTCCCAAAAAGTCAAAGGAGTTCAAAGACGAAAAGGGGACCCCAACTTATGAGGCAGAGAGTGTTGTCAGTCCCAATGACTCGAAGGACGCAGCGGCGCAAGAAGAAGATGCCGAAGCAGAATTCGAACGGGCAACAAAGGGCATGAACAAGAGTCAAAAGAAGAAGTGGAAGGCCAAGCAAAAGGCTACTGCGGCGTTGAAGCCAGCTGCAAAAAAAGACAAGCATGTCCCCGCCGAGGAGCAGCCTACCTCTGTCGAAGAGAAGCCTGCACCAGCCGATGAGAAGCCTGCCCCAGCCGATGAGAAGTCTGCCCCAGCCGATGAGAAGCCTGCCCTAGCCGATGAGAAGCCTGCCCCTACCGATGAGAAGCCTGTCCATGCCAATGAGGAGCCTTCCCCTGTCGAGGAGGCTGTTGTCACCAAGGCAGTCATCGATGAAGAGGATAAGCCTGCCAATGTTGAGGCAAAGGAGTCTTCCACGAAAGGGAATGTTGCGCCTGTCTCCGTTGATGACGCCGCGAAGCCGGAGAAGAAGTCCATCCCATATGGGTTTTCATTCGGCACGACTAAATCGAAGGGAGAATCTGTCAAGAAAGTTGATGATATCAAGGCTACTTCCGCTGGAGACAGCAAATCTACAAAGACTGAAGTCAAAAGCGGGTTCCCTTGGCCCGGCAAGCTTACAAGTCCTTGGTCCAATTCCTCATCCGCGGGCGACAGCAAACCTGCGGATGTCGACAACAAAGCCATTTCTGCTAGTGACACCAAGCCCGCGGATTCCAAAGCCAAAGTCGGTCTCAGCGGGAACGGCAAGTCTGTGAGTCCTTGGACCAAAATCTCATCCACTGGAGACAGCAAGTCCGCAGATACCGACAACAAAGCCATTTCTGCTAGGGACAGCAAATCCGTGGATACCAAGGCCAAAGCCAGTTCTAGCTGGGACAAGACTTCTGCGGGTGCTTGGACTAAACATCCTACTCCTAAGGACAGCGAATCCGCCGCTATCGACAACGAATCCTTCCCGAAAGGAGACAGCAAGTGCGAGGATACTGACGCCAAGGCTACTTCTGCTGGAGACGACAAATCTGCCGATACCAACAACAAAGCCACCGCTACTGAAGGCGACAAACCGATAGATGCCGACACCAAAGAGGATACAACCGTGGGAGAGGAGTTCTGGAACTCCGGTGCTTTCGTTAGCAAGAAGCAGAAGCGGAAAGCGAACAAGGCAGCAAACAAATCTGGTGGAGGAGGCCCCCCTGGCAAGGAAGTTGTCGAGGCCAAAAATGAATCTGATGGAGAGAAGACCGAGAAGCATCCGCCGGCAGATCCTGTCGACCACAACAAGCTGAAGAAAAAGGTCTCTTTCAGCGCGTCGACGAAGTCAGGTGATGGGAAGACGAAGACCGCGAAGGAAGTTGGAGAGCCTGTTGTCGAGAATACCAAAGACACCAAGGAGCCGATCGTCGAGCCTCCAGAAGAAGTAAAGGAGCCGGTCGTCGACACCAAAGACGACTCTGACGGAGAAAATAACGACTGGGCCACCACCAACAGCAAGAAGAGTAAGAAAAATAAGAAGAAGAACAAGGTGAATACCAAAACCGGACCCGAGAAAGATGTCAAGGACGAGAAGAAAGTCACTCCTGCCAAAAACACTTTCGCTTCCGACAAATCCCCTACGAATGACTCGGCTAACAAGGCAGAAGATCCTTCACTTCTGAAAGACTCGACGTCTGACCAAGGGAGCAGTCCTGGTGCGGCATCGGACAAGGACAAGAAAAGTGATGGCGAGGCTTCTAGCATCTCGAGTGGCGGCATTGTTTCCTGGTTCCGCGGCAACAAGACGATCTTTGGCGGAGGCAAAAATGGCAAGGCCGACGAGAAACATGATGCCCTGAAGAACAAGCAGGGATTGACTCAGGATGCGACTGAATATAATGAATGGAGTATGGACGGCGAAGATACTACTGCAGGATATGAAAGGGCTCATGAGATGGAGGGGAATGAGAAGAAGCCGGCAGGCGATGCAGATAATGAGTGGCTTGATGTGGACTTCTGAGCAGCAGCAGTAGCTGTACCAGAGCCTGATGCAGTAGATAGAGAAAAGTGATGGCGGTCAATATCCTTACATAGTCCACAGTGCCCGTCTAATCTTCCGTGAACTGAAACCATGCGAGGCGGACTCCAATTTATTTCATTCATCACTCACTATCCAGCCTTTCTCCAGGCCACCTCCCTCGGCAGTCGGAAGCTCGCACAGAACATCCGCTTTTTCGGCGCCACGTCTCTCACATCCCAAATCTCAACCTCATCGTCCTGCGGAGTGATCTTGTACCCTAGCTGCCCCGAGACTTCTTCGCATATCGCAGCTTGGGCCGGAGCGTTGTCGTCCGCTTTCGGACCAAATGTGTAGCAGTGTACCATTGGTAGGGGCGTCGTGTCGGGGTCTAGTTGAGGCCCGTCAGAGGGAAGAGAGGCATAAAGGCCAATGAAGGAAGGGAGAAATGTGATTGCTGAGCCCGGGAGATTCATAACAAAGTGGGAAAAGAGTTTCGGTTGAACGAGAGTCTTCAGGGGTTGGACTGGGTCCACAGATTTCGAACGTGATGGCTTTTTAGGCATGATGGGGACACTGTGGTCGGTTTTGAGGAGTTCAGCTGTGGCAGTACGAATGAAGGAGTGGCCGTTTTCGTTGAAGGGTTTCACAAATGGGACGACCTTCAGAAACGTGAGCTCAGTTATAGATCACGTGATGCGTGTTTTTCAGACATTAAAAGTTGACGCGTTCGAGGAAGTCAGGAAAGCCGACTTACTTTGTTCCGCTTGATGGCATCGACGAGATACTTGTAGCTGTCAGGATTCAAATCGTTGGCCCAGACGAAGACGTTTGTCTTTCCCGCTGGGACAGCAAAGGGGCCAACCCCTGCCATCACATCGCACACGGCGTCACCTTCCTTGAACATGTCGACTAGGCGTCGGTGCTCAGTATTGAGACGGCTGTTCCAGTATACTTTGCCATAATCGAAGCGAAAGATGCAGTCACCCTCCTTGGTTTCGACATTCAGATTGTCTGGTCCTGCGAGGACTTCGTAGGCGAAAGTGCGAAACTCGCTCTCCTCACCCACGCTGTTGATTTTATTGATGACAGTCTTGATGCTGGAATTCTTGTCGAGAATTACTTGTGCAATGATATGTTTCCAGTCCAAGTACTGGTCGCGAAGGTTTAGATGGGCTGTTGGGTTGTCAGCATCGAATCCGGCTATATACCTGCCCCTGAATATTGCTTTCATACCAACGTGACCCACAGTATTGAAGCTACTCGGCAATTCACCCTCTTCATCCATGGGCATGATTGAAGTCATGATATCATCTGCGAACATTTAGCCGCGGAATAGGCAAAGACGAGGGTGCGCGCTCGTACGGTATGTCCAGTATCCATAGTCCAGATGGAGTTCATATGGGATGATCTTGATTTGTTGCTGGTTTACGAGTTCCTGGATGGTGCCGCCCCATGTCGAAGAGTCTGAGGGTAGCTATTAGTATAGACTGAGATAGCGAAATGCGTTCTCCTCTGCGTGGACATACCCTCAGCTTTGATGCGTGTGTTCAGGAGAAGGCATTTGCTGTCTTTCTGTACGTCTGAGTTTGGATCGGACTGCACGATGGACAATCGATCTCGCGCCAATATGTCCTTGCTCTTTTCCAAGTCCTTTCTGATGTGAGAGATTTGTTGCTTGCTGTATATCCTGGCAGCAGAGATGGGTATCGTTTTCTGAAAAAAGGCGCGGTCCAAAACGCGCATGGATAGATTCACAGGAGGCCGCATATCATCAGACATGGTGTTGTGTTATCGGACGAGCACTTCTCCCACCATAGTGAGCAGGGCTATGCCTTAGCCCTTTTCAAATAGAATATTTTCCGTCGTATTGGCGGTATGGTGGAGGTATAGATGGCATAAGGTATCTAATGCTCCTCACGGCTAGCGGGTGCCTGCGTCTGGAAAGACACCTGCAGGGATTGCTTCGCTTCGTCATCCTGTCCGAGTCTCTGGCCTCAACAACACCGCGCCGGGACGCGACTGACCTGAATATTTCTATCCACGGGCTCAGTAACCTTCCCTTCGCCGTCCATTGCCCACTTTGACCTCACTGGTGGTGTGCCCTTCGCAGGGCCACCCTCGTTGCCATCATGGCCTCCTCCGGCGGGAACATCAAGGTGGACAGCTCCAACATGCGACTTCTCGGCAATACAGGCACTGACAGAGCATAGGTTGTTGTGCGCGTGAGGCCTTTCAACTCTCGCGGTAAGTCATTCCGCGATTCCTCTGCATCGCAATGCGTCTGACATGCTGTAGAAAAGGACCGCAATGCGCAATGTATCGTGCAGATGAAAGAAAGCCAGACCATCCTTATACCCGCCAATGCTTCAGACCCGAAAGCAAAAGGTGGAAAAGGCGACCATGGGCAGAAGACTTTTGCCTTCGACCGCAGCTACTGGTCCTTCGACCGAAAAGACCCCCATTTCGCCGGACAGGACAATCTTCACAATGATCTTGGGCTGCCGCTGTTAGACAATGCCTTCCAGGGCTACAACAACTGCATCTTTGCCTATGGGCAAACGGGGTCTGGGAAATCATACTCGATGATGGGTTATGGAGAAGAGTATGGTGTCATTCCGAGGATTTGCAAGGACATGTTCGATCGCATCGCCGACGTACAGAAGGACAAGAACATGAGCTGCACAGTTGAGGTGTCGTATCTGGAAATCTACAACGAGCGTGTCAGAGATCTGTTGAATCCGGCCACAAAAGGCAACCTCAAGGTCCGCGAGCATCCTTCCACCGGTCCCTATGTTGAAGATCTGGCGAAGCTAGCTGTGCGCTCATTCCAAGAGATTGAAAACCTCATGGATGAGGGAAACAAGGCCCGAACAGTCGCTGCTACAAACATGAACGAGACATCAAGTCGGTCACATGCGGTATTCACATTGACCTTGTCGCAGAAAAGGCACGATGTGGAGACTAGCATGGATACCGAAAAAGTCGCAAAAATCAGTCTTGTGGATCTGGCTGGATCCGAGAGGGCAACATCCACCGGCGCAACCGGAGCGCGTCTCAAGGAAGGCGCTGAAATCAATCGATCGCTCTCCACTCTCGGTCGTGTTATAGCTGCCCTGGCTGACCTTTCTTCCGGCAAGAAGAAGAACGCAAACATGGTCCCTTACCGCGATTCCGTGTTGACATGGCTACTCAAAGATTCCTTGGGTGGTAACAGTCTTACCGCTATGATTGCGGCAATTTCTCCAGCTGATATCAATTACGAGGAGACGCTTTCCACATTACGGTACGCCGATTCTGCCAAGCGGATCAAGAACCATGCTGTGGTCAACGAAGACCCGAATGCTCGAATGATTCGCGAACTGAAGGACGAACTCGCGCAACTCCGCGCCAAACTCGGCGGCGGGGGAGCAATAGGGGGCGTTGCCGAGGAGCAGTATGCACCTGATACACCGCTAGAAAAGCAAATCGTCTCAATCACTCAAGCCGACGGTACAATCAAGAAGGTCTCCAAGGCAGAGATTGCGGAGCAACTAAGCCAATCCGAGAAGTTGTATAAAGATCTCAACCAGACCTGGGAAGAGAAGCTGCAAAAGACAGAGGAAATTCACAAGGAACGTGAGGCTGCTCTGGAAGAACTTGGAATCAGCATCGAGAAGGGCTTTGTCGGACTTTCGACACCAAAGAAGATGCCTCACTTGGTGAATTTGAGCGACGATCCTCTTCTGGCCGAATGCCTTGTCTACAACCTGAAGCCTGGAACCACAACTGTCGGAAATGTTGACACGGCTACGACTGCAGAAATCCGCCTCAATGGCTCGAAAATTCTGCAAGATCACTGCACATTTGAAAACGTGGATGGTGCAGTGACTGTTGTCCCGAAGGACAATGCTGCTGTAATGGTCAATGGAGTTCGGGTCGACAAACCAAAGAGACTCCACAGCGGCTACCGTGTCATTCTCGGGGATTTCCATATTTTTCGGTTCAATCACCCTGAGGAGGCGCGGGCTGAGCGGGCTGAGCAAGGGAGCTTACTGCGACACTCGATGAACGCAAACGATCTTGGGAGTCCCTCGCCATCAGGTAGGCCGGGTCACGAACGGTCTCTAAGCACATTGAGCTTTGTGGAGAATGGCTACGATTTTGACAGTGACGGCAGAGCTTCGCCTGCCCAGTTCAACCGAAGCGGCCGCGACTCCGACTGGTCATTTGCCCGGCGCGAAGCTGTTTCAGCCTTGCTGGGTCCCGATCAGAAGATGTCTGCCCTGACTGATGACGAGCTGGATGTCTTATTTGAAGATCTGCAACGAGTCCGGGCAGGACGAAAGGGCAAAGTCGACAACCGTCAATTCGAGGGTGATGACGACCAGGACTCCGTTACATCGTATCCAGTACGTGAAAAGTATGCATCGAATGGCACTCTCGACAATTTCTCGTTGGATACAGCGTTGACGGTGCCGACGACCCCTCAAACCGGGGAAGAAGATCAGCGCTTGCGGATTGTTCGAGAAGACATGCAGTCTCAGCTCGAGCAGCAAAAGGAAGATTATCAAGCAAAACTCAAGTTTGCAGAAGAGGCAAACATTGAGGTCGAGCAGATAAAAGCCGAGAAAGTCAAAATGGAAGAACGTCTGCTTGCTGCTAAGGAAGAAATGCAGCAGCAACTCCTACAACAGAAGGAAGAATTTGCGCGCCAACAAAAAGAACTCCAAGACCAAAAAGAGGAGTTTGAACAGAAACTTGCGAAGCTGCAGCAGCCAGCCTCGATTTCTATGCCCAGAACCAACGGGTCTTCCTCCTTGCTGCCCCATCAAATCGAACAAGCAAAGAGAGTGCTCGCCAAATGGCAAGAGAAACGCTATGTTGCCATGGCAGAACTTGTCCTTCAAAATGCCTCGGTGTTGAAAGAAGCTCAAGTCATGAGCCATGACATGGATAAGCATGTCGTCTTTCAGTTTTGCGTTGTGGACATCGGACACACCTCGGTTTCCTCCTACGATTTGGTTCTGAACGATGTATCCGGAGAAGACGACGAAGAACTCGACGTGGCGTCCAAGCCGTGCATTGGAGTCCGTGTCATCGACTTCAAGAACCACATCATCCACCTTTGGTCTCTTTCAAAGCTGCGGAAACGAATCCGTCTCATGCGCCAGATGCATCAGTACTTGAACAGTCCGAATTACTCACAACATTTCCGACTAGATAACCCTTTTACCGAGACCTGCCAGCTTATGTATTCTCGCATCGGCGACTCGGACATTGCTTTGACAGCAGTTTTTGAAGCACGCGTGCAAGACTTCACTGTAGACGTTATTTCTCCGTACACATTCAATGTCATTGGCATTATGCGATTGTCGCTAGAACCTTCGTCGGCTGAAGCCCCGTCATCGACATTGAAATTTAACGTTGTCATGCATGATCTCGTCGGTTTTCCTGAGCGCGAAGGTACCGAAGTACATGCTCAGTTATTCGTCCCTGGCATCTCTGATGAGAACGGCGTAACGACGACGCAGCTCATCAAGGATTTCGACGAAGGGCCCATTCGGTTTGAGAGTGTACACAGTATGAGCCTGCCAATGTCAAGCCCCCGGAACGCGTCTCTTCGTGTTGCTGTTTTCGCGCGGATTACTTCTACCCACCTAGATAAACTTCTAAGCTGGGATGATATGCGAGACTCAACCCCGAGTACAAAGGAGAAACGAATCGATTCTAGGTTGCCAGAATCAGAGTTCTACACCGAAGATCGCCATGACATCTTCACGAGGATCCAGATGCAGGAAATATCCGAGGATGGCACGTATCAGCCTGTGGAAGTGGTACAGACATCTGCCCTGGATGCCGGTGCCTTCCAGCTCCATCAAGGCCTCCAACGACGTGTTGTGGTTAATCTCACGCACAGCTCTGGCGAGGCACTCCAGTGGAAGCGAGTGGCTTCTCTTCGCATCGGCAACGTACGCCTTCTCGATCACACAGGTAAAGCGTCTGATCTGGAGACGACGCAAGCAGAGGTGCCCCTGAAACTAGTCGCCGCTCCAGTGGTCAAGGATAATGCAGACGGCACAAGTAACGTGACCATTGTCGGTCAGTGGGATTCGAGCCACCATGGATCACTGCTCCTGGATCGGACAACCGCGGACAAATATCGCATTCAAATATCGCTACTGTGGAACGTCACGTGCGAGAAACTCTCAGAACCGATGATATTTACATTGGACATGTGTCTCCAGATGCGCTCGCGTTCTTACATTCGGCCAAGCTCCTTCTTTTCACAGTTTCTCAACACTGGGCGCATAATCCATTCCACTGTCGGAATGTTCTCCGTCGGTATCAGACCAACTGCGGTTAAGAGGGCCTATGATTTATGGCGGATGAACACGATCAATGACTTTGTCAAAGGGGAGGAGAACCTAAGTGGTTGGACTCCTCGGGGAGTTTCCCTGATCCAGGATTTTATGGGCATTCTCAAGCGGCGACGGCGCATGGCTGAGATGGAAACGGCTCGCGGAGTTTGGAGCAGCCGCTATCTTTCTGTTACCAACGGGCGATCCAATCCCGACGAACCGCTTAACGAGCAACAAGAACAGCTTCTGAGGAAGGTGCTGGATCTCTGGCAAAACCGCAAGGACGCTGAGGACACCTTACTCGTCGAAAAGAATATCTCTCCTCCAAAAGATGGTGCAGCTTTTGCCGCTGCCAATGGCTCGGCTCAACCCAAGCCGTCACTCGTTGCTGAAGTGCGCTATATACCTAAGAACCCTACCCTCATCAAAGGATCTTATGTCATGATGCCCGACGATACCAATACGCGCTGGGTGCGGCGCTATCTAGAACTACGCAAACCCTACCTCCACATCTACAGCGTCCCTGAGGGTGACGAACTGAACGTGGTCAATTTGAGCAATGCCAGGGTTGACCACGAGCCGCAACTTGCAAAGCTTCTCAAACGCCCAAGTGCGTCCGTATTTGCGGTCTTTGCACCTAAAAACGCCTATCTCTTTGCAACGAGAAGCGAGAGGGAGAAGGTCGAGTGGATCCTGAGGATCGATCAGAGCTATTTCAGTAGTGGGAGTGGCACTCCTGACATAGTTGACGAGTGATCCGAGACAGCCAAACGAATCTACGGAAACAGCCTGGTGTGGGCCGCGATCAAGGCGACTTTGTACATATATTGGAGGTGCACTGCTTCCTCGCGTTGAACCGATCACCTCTGCATTAAAATGGGCGTTGTGCTTTTGATACCCAGGTAGTGCTTGGATAGCTTTTGCCTCCTAAAATCAAATACAAATACCAATACAAATAGTTCTGCATGGATATTCCTAGCAACGAGCCCGGTGTGATTTGGCTAAAATGGAAGCTCTCACTCCGACCACGGTCGTCCAGAAGCCCCTTATCCAGTGTGTCCATCAGTCAACCGGTTGACTGAGAGGATCAACCAACTTCCTCAATATAGGATCAACTCCAACCAACTCAACTCTTATATACGATCAACCAGAGGATCAACTCAACTGTAGGGTAGCTATAGAGTTGGTTGATCCTTTCAACCAGGCCGGCCTGAGGGTCAAC